>PITA01008397.1:0-84695 GCA_004023965.1 Spilogale gracilis
ACACACACACACACACACACACACACACACACACACACACACACACGGAATACTATGCAGCCATGAAAAAGAATGAAATCCTGCCATTTGTAATGACATGGATGGAACTGGAGGGTATTATGCTGAGTGAAATAAGTCGATCAGATGAAAACAATTATCATATGATCTCTCTGATATGAGGAATGTGAGTGGCCGGGCAGAGGGGTCGTGGAGGGTAGGGAGGGAAAAAATGAAACAAGATGGGAGTGGGGAGGGAGACAAACCATAAGAGACTCTAAATCTCAGGAAAAACACTGAGTGTTGCTGGGGGTTGTGGGGGGAAGGGATGGAGTTGATGGGTTACGGAAAGAATAAAAAAATAATCATAAATAAATTGAAATAGGGGAAAAAAGGAGAGTTTGGTGTCCAAAATCCATGTTCTTTCCTCTTGGCCGATTTCCTTTTAATTCTTGACTCCAGGGTTGGGAATAATTCACATCCCTTCTTAATGTGCCTGCCACACTGCATGTGGTGATAAAGATAATTCTATCAGGTCTTGTGTTAATGGTGGGGAAGGAGAAAGGAACAAGACTGACATGGCCCTGGGCCTCGTGGCTCTTAGAGCCTGTTGTGGAAGACATATAATAAACACATAAATAACTAGAATGATAACTTGTGATTATGAAGAGATGGGAAGGGTCACTTTGGACCACAGTAAACTGAAGCTTAGGCAACATGTCCACGATGGCATTTTTCATCCTGAAGTATTGGACAACAGGAAGGCTCGGGACCTTCAGCAATGTCACAGAGAGGTTATTGAAGATGACTAAAATATTCCTCCCTAGTAGGTATGCAACACTAACCAGCTTTGCTCTGATAAAGCTCTTCACCTGAGAGGCTCAATTACATCAGCAGGTGGATGATCAGGAGAGAGCCTTTAAAAGGCAGCTTTGCCCTTGACCCTTGATTCTGCATGTCAAAAGCCCTTAACTCCAAACCCTCAGAATTACCACCACCACATCAGGGCATCTGCTCCGAGGCCAGACCACCCACTGCCTGATATTCTGATGCTGGGGGCGCTTTCCTGATCATTATGTTATCAGTGACTCAGCTGCAACCTGCGAAGATGAGCACGGGATGCTGATATTTCTAGGCCTCCTTTCAAGGAACAGCAGCCAAGTGCATTTCCCCTACAAAAAACCTACAATCTGTATTCCATTTTATGACCTAGGATTCTGCTACAGAGAAAATGAAAATGAAACTCCTCTTAATGGATTCACTGTGATTCTCAATCCCTTTGATGATGCTGGGTGGCGTCTCACCTTAAACTCATTAGGGGCAAGACTCGAGAGTTGGTGCATAAACCAAACCTGAATATGGGATCAGAATTCTTGAAATGCCACGGTTTCCTCTGGTTGGCTTAAGAGGAGCAAGACAGCCAACTGTTGGTACAGCAGAGGCATGGCCCCCTTTCTCTGGCTGAACCACCAGGTAAAACAAGTGCCTGGGTTTAGACACCAGCTTATTATTATGGAACACACAGCGTTAAAGACTTCCCAGTCCAGGACGCTCCAACCCAAGAGGTTTACAAGGACAAAGACTTCAAGAACAAAAGATTCTCAGCTTTTCTGAGTCTCCTGCTCACTGCAGGGAATGAAGAAAATCACCCTATGATGGAAATCCCTGTTCCTCTAGCCTAAAGTTGGCCTTGACTAGGTTAAGTGTGTACTGGACTGTGACATCTCAATGGCAATGTCCCCTGTTCATCATCTCCATACTCTCAGAATGGATAGAGCTCCGGTGCACAGTAGGTTCCCACTCGGCATCAGTGGAACGCCCTCTTAGAATGGACCTACCCAATAAGGGGTCTCCAGGATATTTCTCAATTACAGGCAGAAGGATCCACCACAGATGGAAGTAAATGGGAGCCCAAGTTTGGCTCAACTGGATAAAGCCATTCCCAACAACTATAGCTTTGCACAGTAACAGGTTTACTATTAAGCAAAGGTCATCAGTCATCTAGTAGAAATGATGGAGCAGAGAGACGTGTATCAGCTGAAGTTGGACCAATCAACAACAAATGGACTAATGACATTTTTGTGAAGTTGTCATTGGTCAGTAAATAATCAGAAACATAAGGATTACATATAGTTTTTTCATAAGCCTGTCCACATTTTTAAACTGTCCTTACACACCCAAGACAGACTAGTGAGCCAATCAATGTCAGCTAACAAGAATAATACAATTTTTGACAAAATAAATCTCAACGTGCAAACAACTGATACTCCCCATTTGTAAGGGGTATGCTCGATACCCTGTTTCATCGATGTTAATAAAATTAACATCTTTATCTACATCCAATGATAACCTCCAATGACAAGTGCTAATATAACCCAATAGCAAATGCTATCAAAAGTATAGATCTCAATTTATTTTTTTTTTAACTTCACCTGACATAGTTCGGCCATGTATTGACCACTTAGGAACATTCTTCTGGCCATAAATCCGATCAATAATTCACTCGTGCAGAACATATAACTGCACATTTTCTGCTCATACAACCCGTTCATAATGAGTGTCAATTACAGAATTGAGAAACCAAGGTGTTCGTGCACCCAGCGTTCCTTCTCAGAGGACTAACCTGAAAATGATCCTTGCCTCGCCTACAAATGAAATATTTAAAACAATGTTTTGATGCCACGAGTTATACCTGACATATTTGTCGGTTTTCACAGACGCTGGGAGTGATTAGATTTAGGGGTCAGTTACTTTAAGGTCACCTGGAGACCACACATTTTAATTTCAAATAGAGGATGACAAACTTGATAAGGAAAACTTTATAAAATAAAAGGATATGAAATCAACTTACACTACTAGTTGGTACGGGAAAACTTTTGTATTAAGTCTGTCATCTGGAGGTAAGGGACCTGGTGTTACAAGAGATAATTTTCCTGACAAATAACCTTGATAAGTTAAGGCACCTAGAAAATATTCTGTTATCGAGGACTTCAAACCATAGGCAGCATTTATTCTCAGTGAGGAGGGGGCATAGGCCAAAGAGATGTTGGTTTCCTGTCTCAAGGCATTTATTGGTAAGAAACATATTCTGAGGGGTTCACAAAAATCTAGCAAGATCATTACCATGAACGTGTGGGATGGCAAGACTAACAGGCCGGCGGCCACTACCACAAAGAGTTAAACTATAAAGACAATGAGATGGCCTAGAAGTGCTTTAAAACTCAATTAAAATAAAACCAGTTCCTGTTAGTTTTTCCAGTCCAGATTTAAGACTCATTCTGTATTATCTATTCATATGAAAAAGGGTACAGCAATTGAATTTTGAATTATGCTAACCCATTTTCTCAGCTATAGAAAACGTTGGCTTCCAGCCCAATGAATACAATAGCCACATGCTCAAGACCCTTAATTATCTAATTAATGTAGTGTCATTTTAGCAATTAGTTCAAATGACCATATGTAACCTTTTTTCTTTATAAGATCAGAATAGTAAATATTTTTTAAATACTTGTCCTGACCATATCCTGTGTAGTAAGGATATACAACAGCTATTTAAAAACAAAAAAATGGCCAAGAAGGCTTTTAAATAATGAAAAGAAAAATTAAGCACAAAATCAACTGTAATATGGGCAGTAGCTGATTTTCATAGGATTAAAGTCCTCGAATAAGTTAACAGATAGCCTTTCAACATCTGCTACCCTAGACTCACGACCAGGAGGAGGTGTTGTTTATTTGGGACCAAAGAGTCAGTCTGTCATTGGTAAACAGCACCCAATGGAATTCTTTGTCAGCAAAGCAAACAGGAAGTATGGTCCTTGCTTTTAAAGAGCTTGCCACTCTTTAAAGAAGGCAAGAACACACACCCAGAAGAACAAAATTCTGGGAACTTAACTGTGCCTTAAATGGAGCATTATCTGGAGGAGTCCCTCATAAGTCCTGGGGTTTGAGCATGGAGAAGTGAAGTCTATGGTTTGACATGAAATGGTGGTGCTTTCCTTGGGTTACAGTGAGTCTTTTTTTTTTTTTTTAAAGATTTTATTTATTTGACAGAGAGAGAGAGAGAGATCACAAGTAGGCAGAGAGGCAGGCAGAGAGAGAGGAGGAAGCAGGCTCCCTGCTGAGCAGAAAGCAGAGGCTTTAACCCACTGAGCCACCCAGGCGCCCTTCAGTGAATCTCAAAGCAGTCGGATTTCAAGTAGAAGAGAAATGTACATTTTTTTTTGAGCATTATTATATCCCAGGTATCACCGTTTAAGGGATTTAAAGATATTATTATCTTGTTTCATTCCTCACAACTACCTCGCAGGATGGATGGTATTTGTTTTCTAAAGAGGCAGAAACTCAAATATTCCTCAGCCCCTTGCTCCATCTGTAACGTGGTAGAAAAAAAGGATTTCCAGGACTACACTGATTCTCCAACTCTACATGCCAAGGCTCAGGGGTTGCCTGGATGGTTTCTTCTTCTAAATCGGAATGCCACCTCCAGGTTCCCACCATGGCACATTACTGCAACCGTCTTGAGGCCTTTCTCCCTAGCCAGACCCATCTTGGGCTCTGCCTACTCCTCCTGGTTTATGTTTGATTCTCTGAGGATCCCATGCTCTTCCCTTCCTCTTATCCTTCTGTCTCAGGGACCCTTCCTTACTTTGCTGCTTGCTGAACTCTGCTCATCCTTCACCTTCAGGGAGACACCATCTCATCTTCAGAGGCAGCCTCGCCTCCCTCTCCTCCTGCTTAGTCTATGTCCTTCCTGGATGAAACATATTTCTGCCACACACTGTTGCAATTTAGGTATCTATCTTCTGGACTAAGCTCTGAGTTTCTTAAGAGTAAAGCAAAAACTGCCCTTTTATCCCTGGTTATTAATAAAGTAACAATCAAATAGCAGGAGCTTCACGATTACTGCTGAATCACTAAATGGATTTTTAACAGCTCCAAAAAATAGGAGCAGAAAGAAAACAGGACTGAGAACGGAGGAGCAAACATGGGGTGGCTGACAATATGAAAAAAATAAAGGAGGAAACAAACTATGAAGAAAGCCAAAAAAACACAAATGCACAAGAGGTATGATGCAACCTTATTATTGTTATTCTTTTGTGGTGTAGGTCTCTAAAAAGCATACATGCTCTAAGTAATATTAATAACCAACAAAGCTATCACAGCATCACAAATGCTATTCATTTATGGAAATGTACCCTTATCATTAAACCTGTTTACAAACAAGCACTCTGTAACTGCTAACTACTGTTTCTGGGGTCAGAGATGCAATTCTGGAAGCCACACAGAAAGCCAGGCTTTCAGAGAGCCATGGTGTTGTATTCACTTTCATTTATTTATAATGTGGATGTACCGTATTGATCTTTTTCCAAATGACCCATAGCTGGAAATGAATTTCTTTTGCATTGTTCGTAACAACTATACATCTATCTTTCTACCTATCTATCCATCCATCTTATCTATATACTTGGGTTTGGTGTATACATACACCATATCATTGAAAGATAAAAGTCTAGTCCAATGGTATGAGATTATTTTTAATTGGCAAGAAGGTAAAAAGTATCAACCAGCACAAATGTCCTATGTTAAGGTCAGATGGTATCTAAGTACTTTCTAAAGCAGGTGGCCAAAATGACGTGTATTCAACCATATTATAAAGCATCTAAATAAACAAAGGCCATATACGTTTCTCCTTTGAAATTTGCACCCATCGAAAAATGTTCTTGTGAAAATATTAATTAGCAAGTCTTGGTTGTTTAAAACAACTGTGGCTGTGAGGGTACAATGGATAGACAGCAAAAACCATATTTGAATATATTCTGTCAAAGTAAAATCCCGAAACTGAATTACCAATGGCACAAGCCCAAACAAGGTCGCCTGTGCATGTGCTAAATTGAAAGTCATACCATTGACATTTCCTAGCAACAGATTCTTCAGAAAGCCGCAGCTCCTCCAAGACTGCTCAGATGATGCAGTCAGAGTGCCAGCACACAGCATTCCAGAGCTATTAGCTGGGGAGGCGCCAAATGTCACGAGGGACATGCAAAGGATAGACGTGGGTACAACCACTGCCTAAATGATTTAGTAACTGAAGCCCAGAAAGGTTAAGTAAATTATCCAAGGTCAAAAAGCTGGGATGTATGAGTTTGGAGTTGAACTCTAGCTGGTCTGGCTCCAAAGTTGAGAATCATACCCAGTACTTCTTAGTGGAATCTGGGGTTGGATGAAAGCTCAGCCAGCTAAATGATGAACTATGGGCCAAGGCCCCCTGACTCATGCAATGTAGGAAATGAATGTAAATACCAGAGAAATAGAAAATACTATTCTAAAGGAAACAAAAATCTGAACAAGCTACTGAGATATTTTTATTTAATTTTATAAAAATATACTTTATACTTAAAAAATACACACACACATATATATATAAACCCAGAAATATTATATATGTGTGTATATACCCCCAATAAATCCCAAAGACTAGACAGGAAGTCTGTTCAGCAAATACTCACTTTACATCCTCACACCACCCAGGAAGGTGCAAAATTCCCCAGTGAAGTTGAACTTGACCACGTAACTGGCTTTGGCCAAAGAAATGTGGATCCAGATCTGAGTCTCGCCCGGACAAGGCATTGGGAGCTACCAATTTCCACCATGGGAAGAATGTGCCCTAACCCAGCAGGTGCAGCCCGAGTTCCAGAAGAACACTGGTGAAGCCAGGCTACTGTAAGCAACCTGTAAGTCACTCCATTTCCAGGTGGTTTGTTATGCAGTATTAACACAGAGTGGGAATAGGATGAAAAACACAGGGGTCAAGCCATATAAGAGTAAACTGATGGTAATGTGTGTAGGGTGGCTGAGAGAGGCTAACCTTAGAAGGATTCTTCAGAAAGGATTAAATGCCACAACCAGCATTTTTATGTGGTCACTGATCTCATGGCTGAGTGGCTTCAGCATATGATTTGAAGGGCCTGCCATGGAAAGGTATCTGCCTCCTGGAGAAGAAAAGGTACTCATGCCCTTTCAAGCCCGGTGCCTTCAAGCAAGGAAAACGTGCAAAAGGAAAACACAGAAATCATGTCACAGCTCTATTCTCAACAGATAGCCATGCTGGGTGTACCTTTTGGACAAAAGAAAGAAAACTGGACATTTTGTGAGTTCTGGAAAATCACGGAGCATTATTTGTTGCAGAAAAGTTGGGGAAATTTAGAAGAAGTGCGATGGAGGCCATTTAAAAGATTCCTCAAGATTATGGCGATTACTTCTTCCCTTTCAAATGCAGAGTATATTGAAGTTTCTTTTAAAAATTCATACAGGAGAATCATTCTATGCAACTGAAAGAGGGAAACTGTCAGACAACATTCCCAATTCAATATTATATTGTGCTTCAAGAAAAGATTTCCATATATTCTAGATTAAAAAAAGCCTCATAAATAAATGATAATCCAGTGCATGCTCTGAAAAATGAAAAAATAATTTTGTGTTTGCATTTTACTCCACAGAGTAAAATTTAATCTCTCTTTTAATATAGCATGTTTTATATAAAGAGGTAAAAGATGTAACCTTATGAAAATTGATTTTTTACATGCTTAAAAATGTCCCTTGCAGTATTTATCTAAGGCATTTTTCATCTGTGAGTATAGAGGCATCACACATTGATAACTTCACCATGTGGGGTTAAAAGTAAATGCAGTTATTGTGATTTGATTTAGTAAAATTTTTCTTTATGGTGTTAAAAATAATCAAGACCAGACCAGACACTGGTTCAGTGTGTGCTCTCCATTATGCAGGTTATGCTTTCAAAATGGCACCATGATCTATAACATTGCCAAGCGCATGGTAGGGGCTTACTAAATATTTGTCAAATTCATGACTTAGAGGAAGGAATAGGGAAACCAAATGCCCTACTCCAAAGCAAAGCTGATGTCACAGGATCTTAGGAAGGGGTAAAATCAGACCATTTGGGTCTTGTCATCAATGCTTGGCTTTCTGAGCATCCCCCAGTGGATCTACAGGATACTGGGACTTAAGACTGATGCCACATCCTCAGGACACCTGACACAGTGAAGGCAAGCCTATCACAGTCTACTGTCCTCTAAACAAATATTTCCTAGATATCTATTATAATCAGTATTTGAGAAACCCTAATCTTCAGCTGTCTAAAAACTGCCATTTGAAAAGGAAAACAAACCATTTTTCACATACTGTCACATGCAAGAGTGGATCCAGCCCAGAGGTGATTTCTCATCCAAGCTGAAAGAGACCTCGGGACTGCAATTAACATGTGCAAAGTCTTTCTTCAACTCAAAACCTTCCCTCTTTAACCTGAAGACTAGAAAAGGCAGCTTTTAAAGGCATATCTTCTGGCCTTTAGACTCTCCAGGACTACTTCTGCTGCTCCCAGGGAGCAAACACTCACAGGCAGCTTGAAATGGGCTTCAGTTTTAGAGGTGTCACGGATATTAACTGGCAGCCAAGAAAGGCACTTCCAGTTGGGGTGGAGAGAGGCTAAGGAGGCCCCACATAATCCCTGCCTTCTGGTATTTACTCCTTTGGGTAATTCTCTCCCTTAGAATGTGGGCAGGTCCTGCGAGGTACTTCCAGCCACTAGAAGGGGATGGGGTGTTACTCTTGTGACTGCATTATGTTTTATCAGACACTGTCTTTCCCACCAACTTGTTCTAGATTCTCTTTGCTGGCTTGAGGAAGTAGGCTGCCATATTGGGAAAGCACAGGTGGAGAGGACCCATAGGGTGACTTCAGGGAGCTAAGGGGACTTCCAGCCACAACCAAGAATCAACAAGAAGCCCTGAATCATCGAGCTATAAGAAAACGAAGCCTGCCAATAACCAGCCCTTGTGACCTTGGAGGTGAGGAGATGACTCTGAAAGCCAGTTCTTTCCTACTTGGGCTTCTATATGAGAAGACATCCTGGCTATCACCTTGCCTGTGGTCTTGTGAGACCCTAACCGGCAAACCTGGTTAAGACATGCCTAGACGCCCAACCCACAAAAACTGTGGAATAATAAACATGTGCTACGTTAAGCAACAAAAGTTGTGTTCATCTGCGTACCAACAGTGATAAACAATGCACAAGGAGAGAACCTGGAGTGTGTACAGGAATGAGCAGATGATGTTAGAAGGAGAGGAAGCAGACGAGCCTGACCTAAGTCATGGGTTAATGGTTCACTGTTGTATGCTACTACCTACCCGTCTGATGGCTGACCATAGAATTATATACGAGATAATGTACTGAAATAATGAAAAAACTGGTGAGGCAGAGAAACCACTGGTAAGAGAACTGACATGCTGAGGAGTGTGGGCTCAGTCCTGGAGGCAGTGGGAGCCAATGAATGTTTTTGAACAGATGAGCAACATGGTAAAGACTGTGTTTTTGAAAAATGTGTCTGACATACAGAATAGATAGGAGTATGAAAAATTAGAGCCATGTGGGGCAATACCACTCTCCCACGTTTGCATCGGGCAAGATCTCAGAGTGGGTCAAGGCTAAGAAGTAGGGAAAAAAAAAAAAAAAAGAGCCAAGCGTCTGACCCCTAATTTAGTTTCAAAGTACCAGAGTACTTTTAATCTTTCAATATTATGCAATGTGCATACATAATACTAAAGAGTTCATATAAGTAATTTATGTATATTGTAAACAATGGTAAATAGAATGACTACCTCTCTACCTATCACTCAACTTAAGAAATGGAACTTTGCAGTACTTCCCCTATATATCCCTCCCCAAGCCATCACTCTCCCTTCTTCTCCACCCATCCACCCAACTCCATGCCTGGAGAAGCACTAGCTCATATTTTGTGTTTTCCATACACTTGCTTTTCTTTGTAGTGTGAAACACAAATTCTTAAAACCTCAAACAATCCGTTTAGTTTAACCTCTATTTTGGACTTCACATAAGTTGAATCAAACTGTGTATATAATCTATATAACTGTTTTTTAAATTTCACATCATGTTTTCAAGGTTCTTCTATGTTGATTCACGTTAAGGAAATACATTCATTCGTTTTCACTGCTAACTGCTATTCCACTCTAATGAATATACAGTACGACCTTTTACCCCCCCCATTTTATTATGGAAGTTATTTGGGGAATTCTGTTTCTCGCTATCACAAAAATAATGTGCCAGAATCCTTCTCAAACTTTTTCTACTTCTCAAGAGTTTCTCAAAGACAGGTCCAGAGGAGTGAAACTGAATAGCTTATGTATGACTCTACTGGGTAATGCCAAAATATTTTCCAAAATGGTTTTATTGATATATTCTGACCAGTGCTGTATGAAATTTCCTGTTACTCCATATCTTTGTCAATACTTGGTATTGCCAGGTACTTAGTTTTTTTTTCCAATCTGATGAGTGTAAAATACGTTGTCATTTTTGTGTTCATTGCCATGTCTGTTTACTGATGAGTTTGAGTATGTTTTCAATGACATGATAGTCTTTGGATACTCAGAATGTAAGACAGCTACTGCCATTTAAAGTCTATATATACTAAGTTGGCAAAATAAGACATAAACCAATGGAAAGTTAGTAGAGAGATCAAAGTATGATGCATCCCATGAATATATATATATTCAAATATATATATATATATATTTTACTGGGAAAGTTCAGTCATATGTGATTAATCTTGTCCTCTGCCAAGTCTATTGGCTATATGACCTTGAAGGAGTCATTTACCTTTCTAAGCCACAACTGGCACTTAAAAGGCCATCTAATCCACACTTAAAAAAACAAAAACAAAAACAAAAAAAACCTGACATACAAAGAGAAAAATCACCTGTGTTCCTAACACTTAGAAGCTGCCACTGCCCCTTACTCCCCACTGGGTGCTCAGAAATGGATGATTCCTTTTTACTTTGAATACATACAGCTTTCCCAATGCACTGAAGTCACAAGCAAAGGATCAATATTTCACATCAAGCACAGACCTCAATTCTAAATTTAAAAATCACAGGGCACATGAACAAACCCTCTGGTCAGTGTCACCTCTTCAGCAATGCATAGTGTTTGCCTTGATAGGGCGCCTTCTCAGTCTCCGTTCCCTCTGCCCAAAACACTTTTCCTCTGGCTCTTTCCATCACTGGCCCCTTATCATCTTTGAAGCCTCGACTTCAAGGCTACCTGGTCATCCTTTTTAGAAGCAGCCCCCCGCCATGATCCCTGATCTTCTTTTCTTGAACACGCCGTGTTTCCCTGATTGTGAACATGCATCAAAACTGGAATGTATTTTATCCAGCTGTCTACTTGTTTCTTGACTGCCCCCCCTCCCTGCCCCAGAATGTAACACCTTTGTGAAGACAGCCACCTGGCCTGCTTGAGGGCTCACCTTTGGGTCCTTGGCACCATAAATCACACCTGGCATCTAGGAAGATGATGGCAAATAAATCATTCTTGCAACAGTTCATCTATCTGCACGTTTCAGAAAGAACTTTGTGGTGGAGCTGGAGAATTTTATGTGGTTTTATATGTATATAAAACACTTGGACCCCAGGCCCCCATCCTGGCAGACTTCATTTCCACTTCAAGAGTTTCTCTCTGAGTTTGCTTGTAAAGTTCAGTTTCTAGAAAGTCAAACAGGACTCCAAGCCTTTCCTGTATTCCCTCCTGTCCCTCCTGTTTTCTTTCTTTCTTTCTTTCTTTTTTTTTTTTTTTAAAGATTTTACTTATTTGACAGAGAGAAACACAGCTAGAGAGGGAACACAAGCAGGGGGAGAGAGAGAGGAAGAAGCAGGCTTCCCGCTGAGCAGGGAGCCCGATGTGGGACTCGATCCCGGGTGTCCGGGATCATGACCTGAGCCGAAGGCAGTTGCTTAACCAACTGAGCCACCCAGGCGCCACCCTCCTGTTTCGTCTTTATCATAGCATCCAATGAAGAGGTTATAGGAAAATCAATTAACAAAAGGCTGCATTTTCTTTATATCAACGCCTGATAGTTTTAGAGTTTTAATCTGGCCAATAACCACTCCATTGCAAGCTCTTAAGAATGGAAACTGTCTCATCATATTTGAAATTCAAAAACAAAGCTCAAAGAGCCCCATGGTATAAAAGGTACCGATGGATATTTATGATCAAGGAAGATCATCGGCTAGAAGCAGTGGCTTGTTGATGGGGTCGCACTGTATTACAAATATTGTTTATTACCAGCTCCTAAAGATATGCCCTCTCATTGGTCAGTAAGAAAAGAATAAAAGGTTCAAGATAAGGAAGAGGCACTTTATAAATGAAAACGTTCACTAATGAAATTAGTATCGTTATTGCAGGAAGTGCTAATTTTCCTGCTCACTGAGAGTTTAATAAAAATGTTATGTCTACTCTATAACCATGATTAATCAGTGCAGTATTGAGAAATGCAGGGATTCTTTTCAACAAGGCAATTTTCAAAATTTGAAAAGGTGTAAATTTCATGCAAATTGCTTCATAATCATTTATGTACAAAACGGAGCTGACAAAATTGCAGTTAGGAAAAAAATCATTAACATTTAACATTTTTTTTCTTTTTTCTCCTTTTTTCCAACTGCTCCTGAAAAGGTATATTACAAATGAGAAGATAAGACCCACTGAAAAGCATATAGGTCAATGTCAACAAAGTGATAATAATTTTAAGCAAACTTAAATGTGGATGTCAAATTTGAACAACGATGTGACATAGGAAGCCTAAGAAAAGGAAAATAATGTTTGAAAGCAACAAAAATGCACCCACTTGTCTTACTCGCAATATAGAGAGTCAGTGAAGCATTTTTCTGACTCTTTCTGGTGGGCAATAGTATCTTTTGTTAAGGAAAGTCACACTTCCGCTCACATGATTCCTTTTAAAAAAGTCCCAAGGCCTCTTGCAATTTTAAACAATGGTTTGCAAACTTGAGGGCTCCTAAGGAAGAACCAGTGACCTATTTAGTAACCCCGCCTGCCCCCCAGTGATGGCTTATCCTGGACATGCTCCCCTCCCACCTAATAAACAAGCCTGAGCAGCTGACACGGGATGCCTCCCATCTCACTGCGCCTCAGGTCGGCAACAAGCGCTGTGTGAGCACATCCAAAGCAGGTTATTCATCTGTTTACGTAGCTAAGGGGAAGGTAATAAGACCTCAAGTGTAAGAACAGCAGTGTTAAGATTATTAGACGCTTCGACTGATGGCCCTTCAAAGTTGTAAGACACAAGCAGAAAACAAACCTGAGAATAGACTTGCAGACACCAGTATGAATACTGTGACATGTAACTAACAGCTGGTTGCTTCTGGAGTTTCAGAGTTTGGAAGCTTCTTCTTATTTTTTTAATATATAACTTAGAAAGCAGTGGTTAGCAATTTCTGGGTAATAACTCAAAGTGATTCTAAATGGTCTAAGTATTGCCACGGTTCCTTGCATTGGGTGAATTTTTCTTTTTCTTTTTTCTTTTTTTTTTTCCCAAGCAGGCATTTGGAGGGACCCTGTAATGAGAAGTAGAAACCATTTCCCTCCCTCATCTTCAACCCGTAGCTCATACATTTTCTAAAATTATGGCCCTACTCAAGGCAGTTATTATGCACAGTCAATGTTCTTCAGAAGAGTTTTTCAGAGGATGATTTTTGGTTAAAGTGGCATATTTTAGAACCATCTGGTCACATGCATTAATGCACACTTTCAGATTCCACGCGGATTTTTACGACAGCGTTCTTCTGCCCTAAGTGTCTCTCCCATGCGCTGCCTGTAAATAAGACAAAGACTCCTGCCGCTTTCAATCCTCAGAGCAGTGAACGGTGGCTCTGGATTTAACATGGCAACACATTTTCCATTAGACGCTAAGATTAATAAACCTCACAGAGCCCCGGACGAGCCACTGGGAAACAAGGGCAGTCAGGTGCTCGTTTCTGTTCCATTAGACACAGGATGAGCCACAGGCGTGCCACACTCTGTCACTCCAGCCCGGTAATGGGCGCTGGGCGCGACTACCCACTGGAGGCTTCACTGAACTTTCTTTTCTTTCCCCTGACTCAGCCACAAAGGCAGGTAGACCAGGTGGAAGTGTCCATGGTTGGGGGTTGGTTGGGGACCGGGGGCAGGTTGGTTGTTCTCAGTCCTAGTTTTGCAGCAGAAGGCTACCCTTTAAAAATCTATCAGTCTGGGATGGTGGGGAGCGGGGTGAGCTTGAGGATCTTTGAGAACAAAACAAAACCCACTTCCTGGCAGTGGAAGAGGACAGACAGGCTCGGGGAGCCAGGGAAGTCTTGGGAAAGGGGCAGGAGATGGGGACTCAAATTGGGCCTGTGTCAATAATGCCCTTCATGAGGTGGGGGCTTGAGATAATTCTGGGGCCTCTCTGAGGCTCGGCTTCTTCCCCTGAAACCGGGTGGGGTACGTGAACAATGAATGTCTAACTTTGGCCCAGTGTCTGGCACGCGCAAGACACACAACAATGTGAGCTTTGGCTCGGAGAACTCTATAGTTGCTGTGATTTTAATTACTAAGTCGATCCGCGTCGATATCGTCACTACTACCACTGAGAGACGTGTCCCTCTGATCTTCAGTTCTTTCAATTGTAAACTCAAGACAGTTAAGACCCTTCTGACTGAAAAATAAAATAAAGTACAGAAAGTCATCGGCACATTTAGGAATGCATGCCCCAGGAAAGTATGCCATGGGTGCTCAAGTGACTATTTATTTCCATCTGTGAGGCAGGAATTCTAGGAGGGGGACGTAAAAGCCATGCGGGTACCACTGGAGCTCCCCAACTCAGTATGTGCACTCTCAGCTGTTGAAAACTATCCTGTAAGATGCCACGGCCTGTGGGAACGGCAAGGGCTGGGGAGGCGGGAACCATGACTTCTGGCAGCTGCCCAGCACTCACATATGTCCGCAAGGTTCGTGGTGACAGAGAGCCCTGGCACAGAGGATTTCATGTGATCCTCAGAGCTCTCCTGCAGTGAAGATACTCGTAGCCCTGCATTTTATAGACGAGGCCACAGGAGGCCAGCAAGGAGAAGCCACAACCCCAAGATAACATGGCTGGGTCTTGGCAGACCTGGGAAAGCCACAGGGCTCTGTCTGGGTTCTGACACTTCTCCACCACATGTGCTATGCTCTGAATCACCAGGCCGAGGTGCAAGATAGCTGTTAAGAGACTGAGAGTCTATGTGCCTCCCAAATCCCTATGATGGAGCCCTAACCCCTACTGTGATGGTACAAGAAGGTGTGGCCTTTGGGGGGGGGTGACCTGGTTTACACAAGGTCATGAATACGGAGCCCCCATGAAGGAATCTGTGTCCTTAGGAGAAGGAGGAGAAGCCTGAGCCTTTCTTCCTTCTTCTAGGTGAGGACACAGGGAGAAGACAGCCACCTGAGACCAGGAAGCTGGCACTCACCCAGGGAGAATCTGCCAAAGCTTGACCTTGGACTTCCCAGCTTCCAGACTGTAAGAAGTAAGAGTGTGTTATCTGAATGACCAACTGTGGTGCCTGGCTACGGCAGCCCAGGCAGACCAAGATGATAATGGATATACAAATCTCTGTTCAATAAATCCTGCTTGGCTGAAAAGATAATGGCCTCACCTACACTTGGGTGCAGAGGATGGGCTCCAGGATAATTTATGAGGAAGACCTCAAGCTCTGTTTGACCCCATTTGATACAGCTCATGTTTCCACTTCCCCAAACAGCCTGTAGAATATTGCTACCTCTGCCTTATAGATGAGGGAAACTGAGGCCCAGAATTAGCCACTGTGGTAGACAGAATAATATTCCTCTCAGACCAATCACCAGAATCTGTGAATATGTCACCCTACATGGCAAGAGGGAGTTTATGGGTGTCATAAGGATTTTGAGATGGCAGGATTATCCTAGATGATCCAGGTGTGCCCCACATAATCACGAGGATCCTTCTCAGAAAGAGGCACGCAGGTCAGAAGAAGGGAAGGCAATGTGATGATGGAAGCAGAGTCAGTGAAGGAGGCAGGATGATGCCATGCTGCCATCCTAGATAATGCAGGGGGGGTGCATGAGCCAAGAAATGCAGGTAGCCTGGAGGAACTTAACATGGCAGGAGATGGGGTATCCCCTACAGGCTCAGAAGGAACCAGCCCCGCTGACACCCTGACCTGTGAAATGGAGTATGGACTCACATCCTCTATAACTATAAGATGATAAACATGTGTTGTTTTAAGGCCCTACATTTTTGGTAATTTGTTACAGCAGCAAAAGGAAACTGATACAATGGTGGAGTCAGAATTCAAACCCAGCGCGCTGGCTGACACCAGACTGTAAGATGGCCCTACTCTGCATGTGGCCTCTGATGAATGAATGAAAAGACAAAGCAATGCCACCCCCCACTAAGAGTTGGTAGGAAGGCAACAACGCAAGAACCTGCCTGTATTTCTCTTCAGGTCCAGATACTGAACAACTTCATGGTGTATCTGTTTTTCTTTTTTGTTTGTTTTTATCTCTGTGTTGTTAAAAAGGAAGGGAGATCTAAAATTCTGTGCATGAATACATACTCCATATAAACAATAAGGAAAAGCGGAAGGAGTGAGGAGAGGAGGGAACTAAAAGAGAAAGAAAGGAAGAGGAAAAAGATACAAAAATCAGACAAAAGAATGAATAACACCAAGATGAAGTGAGACAGGATATTTGTTCCCACAGAGGCAATATACGGTTCTATGACTATGCTAAAGGTGAGGAAAGTATGCTAAAAAATTGGCTTTTGAGTTCTCTGTGGCCACAGCAAAGAAGAAAATACTATGGGATAGGATACTGACATTTAAAAGCAAACTAGTTGTTTTGGCTAAGTATACCTTTTCTTGTCATAAGAACTCAGAGGAAGATCTCCCTTGAGATCTCCCATGTCTTAACACCCACTCCCTATCCCTCCTCGGACCCTCCTACCTGATCCTTACGAGAGATGGACCCAATTTTCAATGATCCTCAACTTCATGGCATCCTTCCTGAGAGAGAAAACACTGGCTCTGGGGTATCAACAGGCGTTTATTCGCCAACTATCTCCTCCCACATACCAGGCCTACCCCTGAGGAAAGGGTGGACTACTACTTATGCTGCAACTTCCCACTAACGTGTGAAAAGTCAGATCTGGAAGGACTGCCTCTGCTAATTTTTACTGTGAAAAAAAAAAAAAATCCCCGAAACTAGTGGCTAAAAACAACGGCTATTTATTTTGAACCCATGATTCGGCGGGGCAGCAGTCTGGGCTGGGCTCAGCTGGGCAGCTGCCCTCTGTCAGCCAAGCAACTCCGCCCCTGAGGGGTGAAATGGACCTGCCATTGGAGGGGTGGGGTCCAGGGTATCACAGTCCAAGGGAGAGGGAAGACTTGGTGATCATTTCTGTCATCTCCCAGAGGCATTAAGTGATGACCTTTGTGGACAGACCATTTTGTGAAGCAGGACACACTGATAGTTCCCAATACCAAGAGATATTACCCAATCCTGTCACGCATCAGTTCTCTTGGATGACTTATGGTAGTTTAACAGAGGAGAGGTGGCCTCCTAGAGTCCTTTAGTTCTAAAATGTTCTTTTTCTATATAAAAATAATCGAATCAAGTGTGTTCACGTGCACTAGATACAGAGTATCTTCAAACTCTCGCTTTGACATGGGAACGGTCCGATTTTTTGGCATGAATGCTTGGCGGCTCTGTCCCTGAGGCGCCCCACATTGGCCCGAGATAGCAATCGCTTCCACGGTGTTCGGCGCCTTAATAAATAAATAAATAAATAAATAAATAAACAAACAAACAAACAAATAAATAAAATACAGGGAACGTTTCAGAAGGGCAGCGCTTACCCCCGTTCACGAGAAAACAGACTGAAAGAGAAGTATTGTCAGAGTGTTTTGCAAATGCCATTTTCAGCAATATAAATTATGATTTATTTTCCCACGTAATCACCTTGATTGCAGACATCCTTTTGGAGAAATCGCACTGCTCTTGGCTAGCTTTTTAAAGCCTCACAAGACAACTTTCAAACCTGATTAGTATGTATGATGGGAAATCAGATACATTATATTTAGCTTGAAGTGCAGAGCGCCATGAGTGCAAAGAGAGAAAGATAGGGGGAGGGATGGAGAAAAGAAGGAAAAAAAAAAAAAAAAAAAAAAAAGAACATCTGTAATCCTTTTCAGAGGACTCTGCGCTGGCACGCGCCCGGGTACTGAGCAGAGCTGTTGAGTTTGCTGGTGGTGTCCTCATGTCATTAACCAGTTGAGTGTCAGCTCCTTGTCGGCGGCTCCTGAGCTGTGTGATGCGATCAGGACGTCCAAAACAGATGGGTGCTCTTCTGTTACGACACTGAAGAGCCATTACTTCCATCAGTATGGTCTTGCTTTTGTCGAGGCCTGTGATGGGTGGCGCGCACACTTATACCCCTTAAAGTGGAATGATCAGCTCATCAGTGGGCACAGTGGCGTAAAGGAAGGAAACTTTGACCTGTCCCCTGGCTGTCAGGCCTCTCTCATGGTGGCATGCGTTATGCCCCAGGGGCAGACAGTGAAGCAGCCATGTGAGCTGCAGGTCCAGCACATCCACAATGGCACCCGCACAAACCCAGGGAGACAGCGGGCGCACGACTCCGGATGTGGTTGCCGTAGGCGTGGAGCCTGCCTCGTCCTTGCCCTAGCCAAGTACATGTGTCCCAGGGTGTGAAAGGAACCAGTGATTCAAACACTGGTTCTTCTATCTGGTACAAGACAGCGAACTCGGGGACCAGAATGCAGAATTTGCCTGGGTTTTGAGATAGAATGAGATTTCGGAGGAACTTTGTGTGTAGAGCAGATGATTGAGGCAAAGCTCCCAGGCTCTTCCAGGTCCATATTCCCATTCCCCATGGAAGAATTTAAGAAGCCTGTGGTTTCCAGAGTGCCTGGATCAAATCTAGGGTTTGCTATCTAATCTGATCTGACGCTCTACCCAGAGAAGAGGACAATGGGAGGGACATGTGCTGAGTGCCTACTGAATGCCTGAAAGCAGCTAACAATGGAACGTCCCTTTACCGTGCTTAATCATTTGGTGATCTGAACCCTAACCAATGTGAGGTGGGGACATTGAGGCACCGGGAAGATAATGAGTTGAATCAGGTTGACATAAGAGATCAAACTCTTCTGACTCAGCCCCAATTACTGACAACTAAAGATCCTGAGCCATATAACCTTTCTCCAAGCCCCCCAGTCTGCCTCTTCAGGCAAAATCACATGCTTGGCTCACAAGGGAAGACATGACCATGATCAAATCTGATTCCACCCTGATGGGTCTACCTAAGTGTCCTTTCTCTGTGCCTTCTATCCGTCTCAAGTATCCCCTTTCCATTAGACTTCATTTTCTGCATCTGAAAAAAGTCTCTGAAAAGATGTAGGCTTTGTTTTCAGTTATTAAATTTTTTTTAAAAAATGGCTTTGGTCAGTAGAATCTTAAGGTGGCCCACAAGATGCTTGGGCCCCGGTGTACATCTGACCTTTCTCAGCTACCCCATCAATCATGAATCTAGGTACCACTGAGAAAGGATCTTTGCAGATGTTAATTAAGGCTCCTAATCAGTTGACCTTAAGATAAGGAAACTATTTTAACCATGTGAGCCTTTTAAATAGGGGTCTAGATGTCATGTCAGATTTAGAAAAAGAGAAATCCCAAGCATGGAGAAGATGGGTGCACAAAACGGCTTCTGTTGATGACCCTGGGGAGAAGGGGGCTGCAGGGCAAGGAATGTGTGTGACCTCTAGGAGCTGGGAGTGACCAGCAGGTGACAGAGAGAATGTCAACAGAGGTCCCCATCTTACAAATGCAAGTAACTGAATTCGACCCACGACCAGAACGAACTTAGGAATGGATTCCTCTCCAGGATCTCCAGAAAGGAAGAGAGGCCCAGCTGACACCTGGAAACTGTCCTTGTGAGGCCCTGGGCAGAAAACCCATCACATTGTGTCCGGACTCCTGACCTACAAAACGGAGAGCTAATAAATGGGTGTGGTTTTGAGCTGCTATGTTTGGGACCATTTGTTCTACGGCAACGAAAAACTAATACAGCTTTAAAATAAAACCTTCTTCCATTACTTCTTTAGCTTTCACAGTCACTATGCTCACAGAGGATAAAATTCTTAACATGGCAACTCGTGTATAATAGCTGTCTTGATTTTTTTTTTAAAACCAATTACTAAAGAATTAGTTCCAAAGTAATATTTGTCACTAGTATGACTCGTGGTAGCCATATGATAGCACTGCCCGTGAATCCAGATCTGCAGCTACTGAAATGATATTTTATCTATGTCACGTCTTACACAAAGTTAAGTAAGAAAGCATTCAGACCAAACAGAGCTCAGAACTGTTTCTACAAAAGGCACCTGTTTGGGTGACATGACTTATTCTAAGCTCCTACATGAAGAAAAGCCCTACCAGGGATATTTTTTGTATCCGATATCATCTAATATAATCTCCCATAGGTGACAAAAAAGAAAAAGGCTTTGTGAATTTCTTCCTACAACCAAAATTATGCACAAAAAGATGAGAAGCCTTCAATGTCACTAATTTCTCTGAAGCATCAGAAGGGCAAACTCCTGAGACTCTGGCTATTTTAGACAAAATCAAAAAATGTAGATTCAGGAGGAAGCTGGGAGCAGGGCTTTTTGCAACAGTCTGTACGCCAAGTCATAAATTGAGGTGAGGTATGAAATAAAGGGGAAAAAGGGAGAAGTTGTGCCCGTACACTTGGGGTCTGAAAGATAAATGGGCTGATGATTTTCTTGTCCATTTCTGCTATACATTCACACGATTAAAGTCATTAGTTAGAACACTCTACCAAGAAGGGACTATGAGGACTGGGTTTCCCTTAAGGAAGAGGATTAAAAAGAAGGAAAAGAAAGGCAAAGAAAATCCATGTGGAATACACAAAAATATGTGCATACTAAAAACAAAGCCAGTGGATGTTTGCTAACAGTGCTGCTTTGAAATCACATGTGGCATTCAGAGCCTCTGCTCTCTGCGTGCTTTAATAAGAGGCTGTATCACCAAGGTGATAGGGGTGATGCTTGGGGGGAAAGGGGGCAAATGGGAGTGAAGTCATTCTTATCAAGTCATTGGCTAGATAATGTCTTACTCCTCCACTCCCTGCAGTAGGATGTCCATCTGCTTGCTCCCCTACACTGGATCAGTAGCCTCGCCTTATTTCCACATCCTTCTCCGGCTTTGACCTCCACAATGTCTGCCCCAGACTAGTCTAAGAACCCACCTGCTGCCAGTCTTGCCCCTTAAGGATCCATTCTTCTCACTAAAGCCAGAGTGCCCCTTCTAACTGCACGCTCAGCCCTCTTATTATGTGAGGGATACTGCAACAGTCATAAACCTTCCCAGTGCTTTTCAGTTGCCATGAAGATAAGATGAGAGTCTCACTGAGAATCCCAAGGCATCTGAGAACATGAGCATTGTTTACCTGCCTAGCCTTGTCATTGTCCCTTTCCTATGCTAAGTTCTAGCCAGCCAGATCCATGTGCCCTCTCCTTCAGAGGCCAGGTTTTGTCTGGATGCCCAGGATGTGACCAGGAGCAACAAAGTCCTTGTTATTATGGGGATGACGGTCTAGGGTGGGCGGCAGTGTAGTCAACAGCCACAATACAATCCTGGTGGCAGAGGCTATTATGAGAGAAACGGAGGATGGAGGGGTACTCAACCCACATGCAAAGCTAGTGGGGGAGGGTGCTTAGGGTTCAGGCAAGCCTCCTGGAAGAGCCAAAGTTACTTTGGAAAAAGGAAAAAAGAACACTCTAGATAGAAGATCTGTATAAATAAAGCCAAATCTTTCAGAATACCATCAGGTCTGAGACTAGGGAGCCAAGATGGCGGTCAGTTCAATGAATGTGAAGTGTGGAGTCAGGGAGGCCTGTGCGAGGCTCTCAAGATAGCGTGGGTGTGAATGGGCAGGCTCATGGACTAGTGTCACTGCCGCACTGGGCTACAGACTCCAACTCCTAGGAGGCCAGGCAGCTTCTACGAGTGAAGAGGGCCTGATGGGCACCATGGAAACCCAGCAGACATGGACCTCGGCTAAAGAGGGGCAGCCTGGCTCAAATCCAGCCTGCTGCTACCACTCAGAAGCACAGGTAAATGGTGCCAGCTCTGCTTTTTCAAGAGAAGCAGGAACTCTCTGCCATGATGTAGACTCCCAATTTGTAAAATGTTGGCAACTAACTTATTTCATGAAGGAAACAAAAACCCACCAGTCCCAACGAAAGACATCTATAAGCCACATATTGGCAAATTTGGGGATGGGAGTTGGAAATGAGGGTGGAGGGCCCAAGTGGTAAGAGATTTTCTTGCTTTTGATCAGAAAGCAAAACTGTGGGGAATAAAAAAAACTGATTCCTGGGGAGATGGCAGCAGCTTGGGGCCAGAGCTGCTCAAGGAGGTTGGGAGAAACGCGAGCTCCTCAGAACGACCTCCCCCCACCACTCACCAGCCATGAGTTCGTGGAGTCAATAAATACTCACTGAGGACCTATCACGTGCCAGGCACTGTTCTAGACTCAAAAAACCCAGCAGTAGGCAAATCGGGCAAATTCCCTACCCTGAAGAAAAGCACACATACGTCCTCTTCTCACAGAAATGAAAATAAATGGGGGCAGTTTTCAGTGGATTTAGCAAAGGCTCCAGTAGGCACAAGTTCACCCTTCCCAGCCTCCGTCCTAATTCCTTTCGTGAAAACTGTGCAGGATGTATGTAAGCTGAAAGTAAAAGCAGCCACGGAGTCTGGGCTCCAGCATTCTGGAGCTGAAAAGGGTTTTGACTCTCTTATTCTCTGCTGGTTCCCCAGGACCAAGAATAGGGTCTGCACATTAGCCAGTTCTCAACAAGCATCTGAATACATCAGACAATCTGGGGTTCAGACGTAGCAGTGAAATTTCAGAAAGAAAAAAAAAATCACTTGAGTTACAATTGGTTTTTGCACACTGAAAGTATTTCTTGGTTTCTTTCAGATCTCTAGTTGGTGGTAGAGAGGCAGAACAGGATCTTGAAGCAGAGCAGTAATATGGCCTTCAGTCCATTAATATTACACATTTGGAACAGAAGGAGTCAAAATCTAGCAAGCCACATTGAAATCGTAGGAGAACAGGGGTAATGGACTTCTGACAATCTTCCTTTCAATTTCCATCACTTAGGACAATTCCTTTCCTCCCGACTTTACTGAATGTGTTTCAAACTTTATGTGCCAATCCCAGGGAAAACAAATAAAAATCAATGTCATAGAAGCTGCCTGGCCTCCTAGGAGTTGGAGTCTGTAGCCCAGTGTGGCAGTGACACTAGTCCACTAGTCCATGAGTCCTATGACCCAGTCCTCCTAATCAATGTCAGGCCAAACAGTACTTCTGTGCGTTGAGCTGAAATCGGTCCCAAACATGTGGTGGGCGGTGGGGACCTACCATGTGTCGGGGTGAGTATCTGCTTCCGTTATTTCAGGGATCCTTCCAGATACTTTATAAATCGTACCCTCACGCCACTGTAGTCCCAATCACACCTGAGATAAATGAATCACCTCAGAGGTGGGAACAGACCATTCCATCACGGAAATTCCCTGAGTGTTCCTGGTGCTCTGACCCCACAAGAAGTCCGCTCCCTACAAGTCTCGATGATAAGATTCCCCTCTGCCTCACTCGAACCGGAGTCTGACAGCAAGCCATATGTTACCAAGAGCTGATCACCTCTGTATCTCGTTGCGGAGTCTTTTTTTTCCTTTCTTTCTTTTTAAAGAAGAAGGAGGGAAAGTACCCTGTTTATTTCCAAACTCCCTTGCATCTGATTTGCAATAGGCTGGCATTTGCTGTTAAAGCAGAAAATTATAAGGAGGGCCTAATTGACCCTCCTGTGTCTTTGAAAAAGCCTGTCTGTGGTCTCTAATTGACCCTCTAGGTACCTACAGAACAATGAATGAATCTTCAGGAAATAATGGAGGGCGATGATTAATAGCCCGGGTCTGGCTGGACCTCTGCCTCTCGAAGCTCTTCTCTCTGCACTTTGCTTCCTCCCTCCAGGACACTCGAGTCCCCAGATTTCAAAAGCAGCGATTTATTATTATCACTGAATAATAAATACCCTGCAGTCGACACTTTAAAAAATCGGACACATCACGATTCTGCAGAGATTGGGATAACATTTATTTAAGCTGGCATTCTCATTTTTCTCCTTGGCAATGCTCAGAAGAGTCTTCCTCTGGTATTTGTTGGCAATGTCAAAACAGGAAGTTTCTAGTAAAATCTTTCCCAACATAAAGTCCTTTAAAATTGTGAGATTTGTTTCTTCCGATTCCAAAGAGTGACTATGACCCAGTCCTCCTACTTCAAGTGAAAAATAAGGCCCTTTCAGGAGTGAAGGGAACGATAATAATAATACTGGCAGGAAGAGTGACATTCCTTTAGTGTTAAGTGTGTAATGGCCCCTCTTACACGTTATCTTGAGGACGATTCACAAAAGGTCTGAGATGTTGATAGTGCTAGTATCCCCAATACTCAGATGAATAAACTGAGATGCAGAGAGAAAAAGTAATTTGCCCAAAGTCACAACATCCTAAGCTCTAGTTCTGGGTGCTTCAGAATATTCAACAATTATTCCATCAAATGAACAACACTAAGAAAAAAAACATGTTTTGCAACATGGGCAAGAGAATAAAAGGGAATATCTTCCCTTTCTTTTAGCTTTGGCTAAAAATTACTTCCTTTCTCCAGACAGAGTTGGAAAGTGTACTTAAATTTAGAAACATGCATGCCTCCAGAGGACTGTAAAAAGCCAGAAGGGTTTTTTGGCTTTTGTTTTTGTTCTTGTTTTTTTACACATTCATAGCATTAACTATGTTTATAATTAAAAATTACTAAAAAGAAGGAGGGAAGGAAGGAAAGAAGGAGGGAGGGAGAGAGGAAGAGAAGGAAGGAGGGAAGAAAGGAAGGAAGGGAGGGAAGGATGGAAGAAAAGTCACTAAAATAATCCTTCCAAATTCTCCTTTACTCCTGCTGATGTCTCCACCTTCTTCAGAAGCTTCGATGGCAAGGGAGCCACACGCTGTGAGCCAGGCCCTGCTGGGTGCTCTGGGCCCCTTTTCTTCTTAGTCAGTGCTTTGTGGGAGAACTGGCTGCCTACGCAGCAAAATTAATGCTTGGGTAAGGATTACAAATTCTGTGCAATCCACGGATGTTCTCCTACATTAGGTCCCACTTCTGTCATCACAACACACTGCGTGACCACTCAGAGTCCTAGGCTTTGGGTAGGCAGTGGACTTCTGGGAGCCATCAAATCTGGGAGTCACTTCTGGGACTCACTCAAAAATAGAGAAGAAAAGAGTCGAATAATGAAATCTGTGTGCACTGAATAGAGCACTATCCTCGGGGTCCTGGACAGTCCCATTCAATACTATGATTTAAAAGACAAACAACATGGTCCTGAGGATCTTTGGTCCAAGGGCAGACCCTTCCAGGATTAGCTGACTGTTAGAGACAGGGAACAACTCATGCATCAGAGTACTTTACAAATGCAAACCAACCACTCCAGAGCCCATTGCCCCACCAGGTCCACTATGGGACTCCCCCATTCCGGGCCACTATCCACCTGTCCTGCTCACCCCATGACCAGGTACCAGGCAACTAGGAAGAGCCCCTCTGCCTCGGAGCCTATTGAAATGATGCAAACTAGTCCATCTCAAGTCTGCTTAGCTTCCTTCTCTACTCCTTCCCGCAGAAACCACAATAAAGGCTCCCCTCTCCCTCTGCCTCAAGACACCTGGAACTGCTCCCTGGGGCTCCATGGCATGGTGGGTCCCCTTTCTCTTGGGATCTGAGTATCACAAACCATCTTTTTGATGACAGCAGTCTCCTGATCTCCACCCTTGGGTAAAAATTAAAGCCTATCAAAACAGGAAGGGAAGGAGAGAAGGAAGGATGGGATAAAGGGAGAGAGGGAGAAGAGAATCAAGGAAAAGGATTGAAGAAGGAATAAAGAATGGATGAATGATAAGGAACTTAAAACCTGCTTTTCTTTTTGGAAGACAAACAATGAAGAGAACTGCAGAAGAAACTTGCAGGGGATGTGCACACTGGAGACACAGGCATAGGCCGTGTGTACGGCCGATCGGCCCACGGGGGACTCCGTGTTCATTGTGTCTCTGGCCACAGCCACCTTGCTCAGGAAACCAGCAGAGACTTTCACTTCTGTGGATGGCTGACACTCGGCATCCAATGTGGAGCCAGATGATAAAATGCTATCAAACTATAAATAGACTCAGACAGCTCCCTTTTAAAGAACTCTCTGTGTTTTTATTCATTAAGATTCAGATGCTATGGAGGGTACAGATGCGCCTTCTCCATCAGGATCCCAAATAAAACACCCTGTATGCAAGCAGATGGCTTTGGGTAACTCACATGACAGTTTACAGGGTAAGATCACTTCATTAGAACAGTACCATGGTATAATCTTTTTTGGGGGGGGGGGCGGTCCAGGGTTAGGAAAATCTGGCTACAACTGGAGGTCACACTTCCATGTGAAATTCTGGGTCCATTTAAGGAATGCCTTAATCAGTGGATCACCCCACCAGGGACTCCTCCATCATTGTCCTTCCAGAGAGCGAACCGAGTAATGGGTAAGAAAACACATCAGGAAGCCAAGAATGGCTCGGCCACCACCAGGACCTCGTTCTAGCAACACAGCCAGGAACCCTCTCCCAATTCAATCCTGAGAGCCTCCCCGCATGTGCTGCCACTTGGGGAAGGGGGTGGTTTTGTGGACTAGAAACCATCCGGCTGACATGACACCTGTTTGGGCATCTATCTGGGGACCAGGTTTCCACTGATTTTGATCTGGAGCATCAGATGGACAACAATCATGGTGGTCTTGCAGAAGGAGACAAAGCCTGCTTTGTCAGGGCAGCCTTACCAGAGGATGGGGTGCGAAGGGCTTCTCAGCCCCTGGTGATCTGAGCCGCGGTGGCTGAAGTGCCTGCTTCCCACTGATGGGATTCACCATCCAGAGCAGAGCTGCGGGAGCAAAGAGCTAGCATGTGCATTCATCTTCTCTCCTTTGAAAGGGTGATGAGAACGGACCAGATCGCCTTAGCCCTGCCTCCCTGGATCATTCGAGCACTTGCGACAATACAATGGTATTGTTGTCTCCAAGAAAGCAGGGAGACAGACTCCTGGTTCCTTACTACACTGGGTCAATTTTTAGGGTTAACATTTTAAATATAAACATAGAAACACTAAGAATATAGACCACTAAGCCCTCTTCTCTTTGGAAAATTCAAACCATGACACATAAATGTTTAGAAGACAAGCCACCTAAGTAACACCCAGAGAAAAGACTGAGGTTTCTGTTTTCCTTAGGTTTCTTCCAAAACCAATTATATGATTCCTTAATGCCTTCATCATGGAATACATCGTCCGCTACCCGAAAGCCTAACTATGCAGCATCTGTCCTCAAAAGACTTTGCAACACACCCAACAGATTCATCAATTAACCCTGAGCCTCTAGCCAAGGGAGGAGGCCCATCATCTCGTCTGTTCCTTTCTTTTCTCTTAATCCTAAAAAAAAAAAAAAATGAAGTCAGCCTTCAGTTTGCTGTTCCAAATCCTTACTCCAGACTCTTGATGTTTCCCCCTGTTGCCCAAGCATGTTAAGTATCATGTGCACGCTGGTTCCATCCAACCATTCCAGTTCCGTTGCCATTCCCCAAGTGCCCAGGAGTAAGATGTTCCACAAGAAGTGTCACGGTTAACGAGAAACCCCAAAGCAAGGCTTTGTGTTATGTCAGGAAGAAATGAAAATTCAAAAGACAAGTACTCATCCCAAATTGAAAATAGCATGTTCTTAAACCACAAAAATCAAACAAAAAATGATTTTTGAAATTACATCTAGCAAACACTATGACCCACAGGCCAACTCCAGGCCACCACCCATTTTTGTAAATAAAACTTTATTGACTCACAGCCATCTCTCCTTGGTTACATTTATCTATGGCAGTTTTTACTATACTTTGCAGTTTGGTAGTTGTGCTGGATATCTTATGGGCCAGAGACCCAAAAATATTTACTAAGTGGCCTTTTACAAAGTTTGCTGACCTTGTTCTAGGCCAAAAATTAGTATCTACTAACCTCAAATCCTTAGGCTGGCTTTAAAATGATCAAGTAAGAGCATTTTAGTGATGGTATTTATGAATTACTACTTTGGGGTTAGAAAAGAAGAGAAAGTCAAAGAACTTTTAAAGATTCACAAATGTTCTTTCGGAATAAAAATTAGATATATACTAGGTAACTGAATTCAACCATGAATATTTCTTGAACATGTACCATGCATCTGGTGTTCTTAATGTGGGCTTTTGCTTTGATTATGAGAAAAGAAACATTTCAGTTTTTCCTTCCCTTCCCCCACTTCGTCTTCCCTCCCCTGACAAATGCACTGTGCTGTTGTTTCCTTCGCGGAGTCGAATGCAAGCAGCTTTAAAGAGTCCCCATCTCTGACAGGTGCCCTGCCTGCCCACCCGCGTCCCCCCGCCCCGTTCCGCATATATACATTGTAAGTACATGGATCACTCAAGTCATCTAGGAAGTACCTTTTACCCTAGGCTTGCTATCCAAGCTGTAGGATTAAGTCATTTAGAATGTACTGGATTCCTATAATATGGAGTGATTTTGCTTGTGTTGTTTGGTTTTATTTCCTTGCCTGGAATGATTTCCATTAGCTGGTTTGTAGATTGGGCCACCTCATCTACTGACAAGAGCACTTGGATCACATGGTCTGCAGTGGCCCCATGTCCTGCTGCTGCCAAGGGGACTGATTGAAGAGATGGACAAAAAGTAGACACAGAGAAGTCCAGATAGTGTGATTAATGGCCGATCCAACTTTCTCTGAACCACATATCATGACTTAATGGGAAACCCTGAAGAGATTAAAGGGGGGGATTACATTACCATGAATAATAGAAAAAAGTGATATTCTGTCTAAAAAGCTTTTGAGTGCAAGTGACTCGAACAAATATATTAACAGAGCTTACAGCAGATTCAATCAGGTTGAACGTTCCCCAGAATTTATTTTGAACTAAGCTTTATATATCTGAGATGTGAAGAATGAATCTATTCCGGACGGGCAGGAAAGCTATTAATATGCAGATTTTAATTCTGCCTTTGATTCTATAGAGGTCCTCTTGTCCCTCCCTTACTACTGGCAACCCTTGCCCATTACAGATGTAGTACTCCTCCAAAAACCTCAATGCCCCAGTTATGATCTAGCGAGCTAAGATTTACTTTCCTGACTTTATTCTAACTTCCAAAAATCAGTTCAAATTTATATCATCCAGGCACTGATAAAGCCATTATGTTCAAAAGTGTAAGTTATGTCACTCCACTCCATCCTTCTGTTGGAAACTCCAATTCAGGGGTATATTTGGGGGGCAAAACTTAGCAGTTAAGATAGAAATCTGCTTTACAAAAACTAGGTGCACATTAACTTCTGATTAAGCCATGAAGTTCATAAGGTTATGGTGTATGATGGGTTAACGGGCTGCAACCAAAAGGTAAATACTGAAATGAAGGCGTTTATTTTCGAACCAACAAACCTGAACAGAACCATTACAGTAAGTCCTATTAGCATTCCAGTTATTGGGCAAAATAATTTCATCTCTAAAATTAATTAAATATATTGGAATGACCTGGACTCATTTCTGTGGCAAGCGGACGGAACAGCATTGCATGAAAGGCAAACTCATTTACAGTCAACTGGCCCATCAATTCCTTGAAAGATTATGTTGAAGTTGATGGGTAGTGAAAGTTAAAAATATGATTCATCCAATAAGGCAGGGATGGGCTGCAAAGGAGTTTGTAAAGCAATTTTTAAAATAAACTCTATTTTATTACTTTTTTTCTTTTTAATTTGGGCAGAGAATGCCTTTGGGCTGAGATATAAACTATGTTGAAAAGTTCATTGTTTAGAAAATTCTGATTCTGTCCTGAGTTGTCTTTTATTTTCCTAAGAAATCTGGATTTCTTGGTAAAAAAGATTAATAATGTATATGACAAGTGAAAGGGATGAGTGAGGTCCAAGGGCTTTTGCCAGGTGTTTGAAGAGAATCAACAACAGATTCTTGGTTCAAATCAGGTCCACAACCCAAGCCTTTCTGGATCACCTAATGAATGAGAAGCGGAAGTGTGTAAAGCCCCGATCAGCCTCCGGACTCAGCAGGCACTGGGAGCGCTGGCGACTATACCTCCAGAGCCCATGCACGGCAGGCCCTTTTGAACCTGATGTTTGGGTGTCTACTCCTTCACTTATAGGCTGTGTGACCTCAGAAACAAAACACATCTAGCCCCTCAGTCCCTCACTTTGTTCATCTGTAAATTGGGTATACTCCTGTGTCCCCTTCAGGAGGACCCTTGTATTCAACTGGAAGAGCTGATATACAGAAAGCACTTACTCCAGTGTCCCCAGTGTAATGGCTCAGTAAAGGGTAGTTTCCACCCTACCCCCATGGGTTGGATCCGGCAGACATTCCAACAGGTCTGGTAGTACTCAATATTTCCTAGGCTTTTCTAAGTAACATGTCAACACCATGTCTCTTTAGATTGGGTTTGTGGGCCACTGCAACCAGAAGAGCCAGGAGTGTCTGTTGAACATACAGATTCCTGGACCCCATCCAGGATGATTCAGAATCGCTGGGGAGTAGGGTCCAGAAGCAGATATTTTTTTAGATAAATCCCTACGTGAGTCTTAGGGAGGGACCCAGAATCGTTGAGCATTTCTGATTTGGACAAAGAGGATGTTAACACAGAACCACAAAGCATCGCTTCTTGAGCAAATCAACCGCCATTTCACAGCATTAGATATGATTGCAAAGGGTTGCAATGAAGGATCCAATGTTCTTTTGGACAAGCCCTTGCCCTTGTTTTCCAGGCATGTGCCATGCAGGCTGCTTTTCAGTTCCTGGAACTGTCTGGAATAGGACCAGGCCATAATGTCCCAGTCACACCTACTTGGCTCTCCTTCTCACCCCAAGCCCTCCTTCTCCTGCCTAAACTCTTTCCCCTTTCATGCCTCAATTCTAAACTTATCTTCTTACAGAAGCCTTCTCAGTCCCCTACACAAAGTTGGAGTCACCAGTTCTAATTTTCACCAGGACCTTACACTCCTTTGCCACAGCGCTATCTTGTAATTACTCAACTCAGTGATTTTTTTTTCCTTTCTTTTTTTTTTTAAAGACTGTTTTGTTTTCTTCCCGAAAACTAATTACAAGTTGGGGGCTGTTTCTTCCTTATTCACCAAATCATTCCTCAAGGCCAGCATGGGGCATGGTATAGACTGAACTGTGTCCCTCCCAAATTCATACATTGACGTCCTAACCTATGATATGAGAGTATTTGGAGACAGGACATTTTAAAGAGGTTATTAAGCTTAAATGAAGTCATGAAGAAGGATCCCTAACCCAGTAAGACTGGTATCCTTGTAAGAAAAGGAAGCTGCACCAGGAATGTGCCCAACAGAGGGATCACCATGTGATGACACAGAGAGAAGGCAGCCATCTGCAAGCTAAGGAGGGAGGCCTCAAGAAAAAACAACTCTGCCACCACCTTGATCTTAGACTTCCAGCTTCCCTCCAATAAGCAGCGAGGAATCAAGCTTCTCTTTTGAAACCACCCAGTCTGTGGTGTTCTGTCTGGCAGCCTTCGAAAACAAATACAGAGCCTGTTCCAGGGTGGGGGCTCAAAAGCTGCTCCATGGCCAACCACGACCTTGAAGCATCGCTGGCTTCTCCCCACTCTCTCCTGTATCTGGGGAAATGAGACTGTTGAACTTATTTATGAATGGATTAATAAAAACAATCTGAAGAGGAAGGCCATGATGGTCCTACAGGTAACCAGTTCCTGGAAGAAGAGCTTGGAACCAACACAGCACCCCTGAGCTGGAGCCTGGACCATCGCTTAGTCAAACAGATCTCCCATAAAACTTCTGACTCTGGCAAGCCTCACCCCCCACCCCCCACTTCCCCACCCTGGCCAGAATGCTGCCAGTGGGAAGGACAGCACCACTGAAGCAAAGCACCTCCTGGAGTCCTAAGGAGCTAAGACTCAGCCATCTCAGGAAACTAGCACATGCTAGCAATTGGTGGGCATCTACTTAGGAAGAGAATCCTTAATGTGAGAATGGAAAATTAATTCACATTTAGTTTGTTGTCTTATTCCAAAAATGATCTCATTTTTAATACTCTCATTTGAACCCACTGCACACCACAGTGAGCGAGAAAACGGCTCAGAGTTCTGTCTCAAATACAGCTCTGCCGGCAAACAGCTCTGTGATTGACAGTGACTTAATTCAGGCAGCCACGGCTTCCTCATCGGCAAATAAGCAACTGTTAATTAGTAAAACAGACATGACGTCTACTGGATAAGACTGTTGGAGAATTCCATCAGATATGGGATACAAAGTTCTCAGCATGGTGCTCTCAATAAACTGTATGATTGTATGATTATTAAGAAGCCAGGTTTTATTATTAATAATCTAATAAACGTTAGCAATTGCTGAGAGATGTCCACTGTTCCACAATTAAAACCAGAGAGAATACTAGTATCTGTTTTCTGTTTTGTTTCCTTACCAAAATATTTGCTCTCAAAACTCAAGTTTTCACTCAGTGAAAAGAGCTGGTGCTAGATGTTGGTCGAAACATGATATTTGGAAAGTAGGAAACACGGAATTCTGTTCAACAACACTTTTCTTACTTACCTACGTTAGTAACGTAGGTAAGTAACCTCCAAGTGCTACAACTGGAGGCTTTGAAAGTGACGAATGTAAGTCTAGGTTGGGATTATCTTTCATCACAGCGCTCTAATAATAATCTCTGCTTTCACAAGAAATTTATGGCAGGCTGCTGGAATGTTGGTTTATTGATGATTAAAGTATCAACTGTCCTTGATACAAATAAACAGGGTTTCTGAATCAGAAGTACTGAGACAGGGAACCCACCAGGGCCCCGGGGACCGTGCGATTTATGGGTATTCAGTTCACATCAATGTATTGTCAGTACACCCAAGGCATCTGACAGGCTCCTGTTTCAGGATGGATGCTCTTTCTACAGCCCAAGGAGCACTAAAGGTAAAGTCTCAGCCTTACAGGTTTGAAGCCGTATTACCACCAAGGATTTACTATTGGAAACTGCCCTTGGCCCCTGGATTTTTCTATTCCACATCTTTCAGGATTAGGTATGTTCAGTATAGCACTAAGGACAGGATGTGACAACCACTGAAACGTTTCCATGACAGGGTCCAGGCCTCTGGGTCGGAAGTTTCAATGAACAATGACTAAGCAATGACCCTCAGAGTTAACAATGGAAAGGAGGGCCATTCTAATGGGAATTCACAGGCAGGAAATTGGTCGCCAATATGGATGCCATGGAGGAGACCGGGCAGACACTGTTGGTTGCCTTCTCCCTTCATCCTTGATGACAAACTTCCAGTCCCTGCCACCTCTGGCCCAAAAAAGAATTTCTGACGTGTGGGAGACAGTTGTGTTGGCCTCATTTCCCTTGCTGAGACACAGCCAGGTATGTGATGCCATTCCGGCCAATGTCTCACGAGAAGGGTTCTGTCGGCAGAGGTGTCTGGGAAGGTGTTCTTCACTCTTTAAAGCATACACGAGACAGAGACATTCTTATCTCTTGTTGTCTCTGCTCATTATTATCTGAAAGTGATTCCTGGGAGTTGGCAACCATTTTGTGACTGTGAGGTGAGCCTGCCTCAGAGAATAAACCAACATGCTGGGGAAAGCGACGCAGAAAGTAAGAGCTAAGCTAGGTGCATGATGATATTTTTAAGCCTTTGCATTAGCCCAATATACAAATATGAAACTGCTTGAGCTGCAGGCTTCTTTTGATGCAAGATAATATATTTTTGTGTTGTTGCTGCTCAAGCTACTTTTAATGGAGTTTTTGTTGTTGTTGTTGTTGTTACAGCCAAATACTCCTTTTCTTAATATGACTCCATCTTTCCTCCAGTGTGTGAAAATATCCCCTACTGTTAGCCCTAATACCTTAGTTACACAGAATCCTTACTTCCTTTTTAAAAAAGATTTATTTAGTTATTTTAGAAGGAGAAAGAGAGAGAACACACATGTGAGCATGAAGGGGGAGGAGCAGAGGGAGAGAGAGAATCTTAAGCAGACTCTGCATTGAGCACAGAGCCCTATGCAAAGCTCCAGCTCACAAGCCATGAGAAAATGACCTGAGCCAAAACCCAAAGTTGTACACTTAACTGACTGAGCCACCCAGGCGCCGCAAATACTCAGCTTCTAAGTGGGAAATGCCCATGTGAGCAGTATCAGAAATGGGCACCCTAATTTAACTTGGTTGCATTTGATTGTCTTCATACCTGAGATCAGAGGGGCAAATTAAAAAAAAAAGAATGGCAAACTGGGAGCATAGGATACTGTCAGAAGCAGGAGCCTGGAAGGCACAACGGCACAGGGCTTAGAAACTGCACAATTAGATTCCTGGGAGGAACCGGAACCTTAGAAGAAAGTTAAAGTCTTTGGTGTCTGTAGAGAGATAACAGAGATAACCTTGCCCTGGCTTTCATCTCTCCAGAAGGGTAGATGCCTGGGAGTACATTGTGACAGGGGAGGGAGACGCCCAGGAGTACATTGTGACAGGGGAGGGAGACGCCCAGGAGTATGTAGTGACAGGGGAGGGAGATGCCCTGAGTATGTAGTGACAGGGGAGGGAGAGGTTCACTTTCAAGGAGACCAGGCAGCTGAGTGGATAGCAACTCTCAGTATGAGCAGCCAGCAGATTCCTGTGAGAGGCAGAGCAGAGGAGAAGGGAACATACTCATCTCTCCCTTCTCCCTAGTATCAAGAGGCTAAGGACACAGGGGCCTAATGCCCTCAGGCAGGCAAAACAAAACACCTATACCCCCAGCCTCCTGGCAGCTAAGTGTAGCCACAGGGGACTCAGTCTTGGCCAATGGGATGTCACTAAGTATTGAGTGGCACTTCTAGGAAACTCCTTTGAGGGCACTGACCCAGCTGCAAGGTTCATCCCTCCTTCTGCTTCCCCCTTCCTTCTGCTTTCTGTGGGTTAGAACTCAAAATAACTCAATGGAAGGGGTTCCAGGATCCACCTCGGATCAAGAGGTGAACTTCTGGGGATAGAAGCCAAATGGATAAGAAGGCCATGGATTTCTTTTAAGAGGAAAGATAAACCTGTATGTGTTTAAGCCAATAATATTTGGGGTTTTCTGTTGTGTGCACGTGAACCAAGCACTAACAGGAACAATGGCATTTCTGCTACGGAACGTGTCTCATGCTTTCGTTTGACTTCAGTGCTGGCTGCAACACTGACTTAGAATCTCCACAGCTTGTCTTTAAGACATTTTAACTCTGGTTCTTCTGCCCAAAGCCTGTGAATTCTAGGTTCAAATACTGTTTTACATTAAGGAGAACTTGCAATGTGTAAGACTCAGGAAAAGTTATAGCGAGCCGGACCCTACTGATAAGTAACCCGAGTTCCCATCTGTAGCACCAGGAAATCCTTTGTTGGGGGAACCTGTGCTTCTTCGTTGAACCTATCTCCAGAGATGAGGAACACACAATCATCCCATCATAAATGCATCACTGATCTACTTATCTTGCTTTTATTCAAAAGTGGTTTTTCACATATGCTTTTTAAGTATGAGCTTCTTAAGCTGACTGTTCCCTGCATACAGTAGTACTTTCTTCAATCGTTTGCTCTGTTTCCAAAGTTCAATGGTATCAACCAACAGCACAGTTCATAATTCTTTTCTTTGTAGGCAGAACGAGCATCATTTTGGTAAAGACTGAAGAGTGTGCACACACATCTTTTTTCTTCTTCTTCTTCTTCTAGGCCCATGGGGAGATGAGACATTCCTTCCCACCGCAAGGTCACATAATTAATTGTGACCAATAGGCAGGTGACTGGAGATGACATGTGACATTCTAAGCCAAAGCATACAGTTCCTGTTGAGACCAACTCCAGCAGTGAACAAAAGGCCACATGTGCCAGATGGTGTATCTGTGAGACAATGGGGACAACACCTATGTGGGTCCCCAAGTGGCCGTGTATACAGGGACTGTACCAACACACATTGAGCATAAGAAATAACATGTGATCCAGAAAATAAAAACAGGCTCTGTGTCAAATAGCCTCCCTTCCTTCACGCCCTCACTCTACATACACACACAGAACTCACATACACTTTCATAACAGGAAAGAATTTTCTTTTTTCTTTCTTTTTTTTTTTTTAACTATTTTGTTTCTACTATCTTCCTGTCATTTCACTATTGGTTTTGGCTACAGATAAAGATTGGGCTAAAGTCCTCGGGGATCCCAGGGCCCTCATCTGGGTTCTAACAGAGAGTCCCATCTTCATTTTCCCTGTATTAAGAAAGAAAGACAGAAAATGAAAGCACTCGGAGCTTATATTACCTTAGCTTCTTGTAGAAATGCCATCACTGAATTGATTCAGGGTTATGTCAGTTTAGGGGGTTGATGTAAGAACCATCTATTTGAAATGCATTTCCGTGTCTTTTATAAAATCACAGTTAACTGCGACTCTGCTCTCTGGAGCATCCAAGGCCTCGCGTGGGGTCTGTGAAGCAGGCCCTTGGTCAAGTTCAACTCCGGGGAAAGTATTCACCTCTGCAGCCTGCCTCATACTATGCGGTATGTATTCCCTGACCATCACAGGCACTGTGTTTCACTTCTGGACTTTCCTGTAAGGCAACTTGGGACCAAATTCAAGGCCAAGCCAGGAAACAAGGTTACTGGAAGTTCCAGCAACGTCCACACTGCCATCTTTGGATAGTCCCTCTTTTTTCTCCTAACTTTCAGGTTTCCAGCTTGAGGAATGCAGAGCCCCTCACCTCATACAAAGCCGGGAGCACCCTCCTTACCGCGGACGCACATGCTGGAGGACCGCAACCAGCGCTGAGCTTCTCTAGATCTGGGCTGAACCTACTCACATTATGGGGAGGCAGGGCCACTCACAGTTGTCACATTACACATAAGAACCTCAAGCTGTACCAGTGCAAACTGAATGACCCGGCGTCCTGCCTCTCACCCGGTTAGTGGCACAGGCAGAACGTGAATCCATAGCTATTTGACAAAGTTTGTTAACTTCACCTTGAGTAACTTGATCACACCTACAGAGCCTGGCCCACAGTGGGTAACTCGATGTGTTTCTTTCAGAGTCTTCTGTGTGTATGCCCGTGCGTGTGTGTGGAATAAAGGAGATGCATACAGCACATGCACTTTTGTAAACCGCTTTTCACACTTAAAGTTCTCAAAATACGTTGAGTTCTCTGCATATTTTCAAAGACCTCTGGAAGTATAAATAAATTATATCTACTCCTCACTACCCCGTAACTCAGCTGACCATGACCAACTATGTGTTAGTGGGAGACACAATTCTCATACAGATCTCCCGTGGATAAAATAAGTAGGAGCTCATAGGAAATCACATAAACTCACTGCTCAGGAAGGGGATAACAACCAGAAGTTCGTGTAGCCACTCTCCACAACTGTGAACATACATACTCTATTCCATGTGGATGCAGACACATTTCAACTTCACATGCAGACAATGAACAGCTTGCAGAAGATATCTTGTGTGTAGGTCCAAACCAAAGCCAATTACTTCCTTCTTTTACTCAAAATCAGAGCATCTCATGAAGATCAATAATACCCATAAGCATGGACTAAAGTATTTACAACCAGGAAGTGTATCTGACTATCACACATGACACCTATGTGGGAGAAGCTGGGTCCAAGCAACATGACAATAATGTTTGGAACCAGAGCTCAGAATCGAAATTGGGCATATACGAATAAACAATCACCCTTAACTACTGAAATTTAAAAAATACCTGGGTTCCAGATTCTGTTTTTGCTGTTGTTCTTTGCTACAGGACATTACACCTGCACAGGATTCTGTGGTTACTGTTTCTTGGTTTTTGTTTTTCTTTTTTTCCCTTACCATATCTAAATGGATGAACGCAACACACCCTCAGACAGACAGTGACCACAGAGTAGAAGCCAGAGAAATCGTGTTGGTGGAAAAAGAAAGAAGGACTGTTGATTCTATTTCTGAGATTGGTGTGTGGCTTGCAGCAAGAGGTGTGTGTGTGTGTGTGTGTGTGTGTGTGTGTGTGTGGTGTATGGTGTGTGTGCGCACGCGCGTGCATGCATACACACAGTATGTTGTAAGCAGGAGCCACAAACAGTGGGAATTTTGAAATATCCGTATTTAAATGTAGTGTGGTGTTATAAATTTATATTGGATCTGATCCTATCTAGGAAGAGAGAGTAAATTGTTCAATAGAGGTGCATTAATAGCAAGATAAAGAAAGCCAACGCATTCCAGCATCAAGTATAAAGGCTCAGGAGGCCAGCGCCTGTGTTAGATTATCTACTGCACTTCACTCCGACATTAGCATTAGTAATTACTAGCTGCCTCTCTTCAGGGGGAAAGCACGCTTTGGTGCAAGTGCAGAGATTTCATTTCCCGGGAGCCACTGCCAGTACAATACATACAGATATCACATGTGCAGATCTGTCCATCCGCGGAGGAGAGTTTAGAAATTTAAAATAATGCATCTGTGTGCACCCTAAAATATAACGGTCCTGAAGTCCTACTTCTGTCAACAAGAATTAACTAAATATCTTGCACTTATTCTGTGCTCAATGCAGAATTGCTTACTGGAAGAGAAATACACTTTTAAAAATTACACTGTAACGTCTCCTAAATAATGCTCTACGTTTTCTTTCTAGAACTACAATAGGCTCTGCGACAAGCGTGCCTACCACATACCATGCAGAGAGCCAGAGCACTGGGTATTTTCACCAGTTATTGTAATTAATCCTCACCAAAAACCCTTAGGAGTTGAGCAGTGCTCACTGAGGCTCAGAAATGAGTCGCTGCGTCACAGAGCTACCATGATTGTGCCTGATTACAAACCCAAATGCCACTGTTCCGGAGAGCGCATATTTATGGAGCACCTACTATGTGTCCTAATCGTGTACAGAGAAGATCCAGGAAAAACAATGAAACCATTGCAAGAGGATGTGGTTAAGTGATAAAGGGAGACATGAGTTACGAGCGGTACTAGGTCCTTAAATGTTACGCAACACACATTCCTATCCTGAGATGCTTCTGTGGCCCCCAAATTGCCTCCTTACTGGGGCTCCTTTCCCCATTTGCCCCCCAGCTGTGAAAGGGCATAGCTTCACATGCTGTCCAAAGCGACTATTCCAGGTAATGGAAGAAACTGCAACAGAAGAAACATATAAACAAGATAAGTTTTCAAATGCATCTCTCAGGTACTATTCAGGACAAAAAATGAACAGAAATAAACAATCCTCCAATATCAGGTGACATATTTTACACTTTTCCACCCTGTGTTTTAGAAAGGTAGCAGAAAGAAAAACACTCCTAAGTCAGGGTTTCAGAATCAGATGCTGGTATTAGAAATAAGATTAACCCAGTCCCTTAACAATCAAATTTATGACTAGTAAAGGGTTATGAAAAATTCTATCTCGATGTCAAACGTAGGAAACACAGTCTTTGGAGGCACATAATGATAAACTGCAGCTTGAGCAATAAGCCCGGGGAAGGGAATGAGCGGTTCAAGAGTTCAGAACATGCGCTCTGGAAAGGTGTTCAGTTAAAGGGAAGGGCTGGCTCCAGACAAAGGCAAGGAAAGGTCATCCTCAGAGTCACTTCATCTTCATTACAATGGGCGAGCAGGTGGCCACAGCTACACACCTCCGCGTGCAGGCTGTACTCTGGTTTAAGGCTCACTGGGACGTTCAAATAATAAACACAAGTAAGCATGCTGCGTCCCGGTGGTAGCAGTGCCCCGATACTGCCATGTGGGTCCCACAGCACAGCCCCTGCCATTCAAAACAGATGCGACAGGAATGGCCCCCCCAACCCTATACCTGCCTCTGTGTGTGTGTGCGCACGTGTGTGTGAGTGATAGATTAATTAAAGATTACAATCTATCTTCTTCAGAAGACCAGAGAATTGGGCTTGCAATCAGCAACTTAATTTTCTTCCAGGTAACTGCCAAACTTAAATTCGTTCTCCCAAATAAAATAATGGGCTCCATCTCTGCAGCTCGAGATTCCAGGTTCCAATAAGACAGTGTTCATGATGTGCCCTGTAAGTCAACCCTCAGCTCTCAGTTTTCAGGAATTGAGGGAAAGGTCAATTTCATTTACTGATTATCAGCAGGCTCCCGAGAGATAGCGGGGCTGGTGGAATGGGAAAAAAAGTCCTGACCCACGTCTGGGCCAACCTTTCTCAGAAGGCGGAGGTCAAGGGCTTTCCATTTTGGAGTGCCGCCCCCATGGTGGACGGGTCTTGCCCTCCCTCCAAACTCAGACAGAACCAGCTGCGCCCTAATGCACCCTCACCCCGACTCCATCTCTACGTGCCCCTCGCCCCCACATGCACGGTAATGGGGACCCAGATTCCAGTCCCAGTTCCCGAACAGCTGTAACACGGCTCACCTCAACTCCCCGCCCTGGCCTGTGTGCAAGTATGGGTTTTAAGGCAACATTGACTCCCAGTTGCAAGTGACATGTTTTCCTGTCAGCAAAAGAAAAGGTGGATCACACACAGGAGATGAGGACGCTGCGGAGCCGCAGAGCGGCAGGTGCGCAGTCACGGCTCAGCATCTACAGTCACTGAGAAAGCCAGCAGCATCCTAGGTCAGGTTACAGCCTCGAAACCTTCATCCAGCCACCGGGAAAAATACATCATTTATCCTCAGGGTGTTGGGGAGTTAAGGATTAAGTTAGTTGATAGATGGATAAATAGATAGTGAATGCAGGGATGGACAGAGGGATGGATGGAATGCCACAAGGATGGACGAGTGGAGGGAAGGAAAGAAGGAAGGAAGAGATGGGTATAGACACTGATATTTAAAACACCTGGCCTGGAGTCAGTACATAGCAAGTGTTCAATAAAAGGCTTCTATTGTTACCCTGAGCACTCTGACCAGACTATGTAGACATGGAAATTAAGGGAAAAAATAATCCACGTAAGCGAGAGGCAAGTCAGCCCCGCTCCCTCATCGTCTGTCATCGCCCTTCTCTCCTCTCCACTCCCCATCCCGTTATGGACCTCAGGAGCCTCGCGCAGCCTGCAGCCCACAAGGCAGGCACAAACCTGGCCCAGCTGGGGTCTTGCAGAGAAAGCTCAAAGGGCGCTGTCCGCCACCGCTGTCTGCACCACGGTGTGTACTGCTAGCGGGAGGCTGCTGGAAGGGAGGAGAATGAGAGCAAGCCCGAAGCAGGCAGTGCTCCCACGGCTCAGAGGGCAGAGCTGCGTTCAGGGGTCAGCGGGGCAGCCAATTCCTCACACGACAAAAGGCCAGGACCTCCCCGACCAGCCAGCAACAGGGGCGCTCTGGGGGCAGCCTCCATCCCTTGGGACAGATCACCCTCGCTCTGGGAGGACTCACATATCATGAACTCATTTGGGCTAAAAACCTCAGATCCTGAAATCAACTGCTAGAGAAAACACACAGTTCCATGCAGATAAGACACGTACACTAAAAACTTAATTAAAGTGGGGCAGAAGGGAGGATGCTGCCAAATTATACCCAATGACATTTCCAAGTGCAGACACACGCCCTGGGAGAAAACATTCTCTAAAAACAACGTTTGTGGGGCGCCTGGGTGGCTCAGTTGGTTAAGCAACTGCCTTCGGCTCAGGTCATGATCCCGGAGACCCAGGATCAAGTCCCACATCAGGCTCCCTGCTCAGCAGGAAGCCTGCTTCTCCCTCTCTCACTCCCCCTGCTTGTGTTCCCTCTCTGGCTGTGTTTCTCTCTGTCAAATAAATAAAATCTTAAAAAAATAAAATAAAATAAAAACAATGTTTGAGGTCATGCAGCCTGTGTTTTAAACTTCACGATAATAATGCTAGCCAGCATTAATGGGTGTCTACTGTATACAAGGCCCAGCGGTAGGCACTTGGCAAGCGCCAGCTCTAAACTTCCAAGCAACTTCGCTGGGGCACCCACTGCTGCTGCTGACATCATGGAGATTGAGAGCCAATGTCCACTGGATGCTTAGCGCACACCCGGCCACGCGCGAGACACTGTAGGCACTCGCGCTCTCCTGATCATCCCCACCTTACCGCCAAGGAAACTGAGTCCCAGACAGCCTGAACTCCTTGCTTGAAGTCACACTCCCCGCCTTGAAAGTGGTAGAGATGGACTCTCTCTGGCCCCTGTCTGATCTGGTTCTTCTGCTGCCACGGCAGCTAAAGGAACTAGCAGGTCCGAAGGCACGCTGTAACGAAGTCCATACATTTAACAATTCCAGGAGAGATGATTTCAAACCTTCCTCACTGAACAATAGTCAGCAGATGCCAACAGGGTAGGCCTTCTCTTCAAAAGCGATTCAAACATCTGTGGCATCAGACCCGAATAAAGTCTCATTCCTCTCGTTCTGGGTTTCTAGGCGGGCTGAGGGCAGGGTGTACATGAAAGAGCCTCAGGACACTTTGCGCACTGCATTTCTGTCCCAACTGCTCTTTGGAGAGATGGAGTCCTACAATTAGCTTCCAAACAATACAAGCGAGCAGCTGGAGCTGCAGAAGGAGACGAAGAAAGATAGAGCAGGTAGTGATTCCCCATATCATACATCTCTCGGATGCAGGAAAGGGGCCATGAGGGACCTGGTCCAGACTTGGTCCCCACCACTGATCACTCAAACTCAGATAGCAGAGGCAGAATTAGCAGGCAATGTTATCTTCCTGAGCAGACCCTGTCTGTGTACAGCCTCTGTCTGGGGACAAGCTCTCAATGCAATGAGAGAGGAAGGGAATGATACGTAAACGAGCTTCACAACTTTTCCTAGTGGACATGAACTTGGAGGTGTCCTGTTTATAGTCACAGTATAAAACACTATTGTAGGGCATTCTCTGAAACACAAGTTTTTGAGATAGTCACTCTTTGTTTTTTAGGTTTTATTTATTTAGAGAGAGAGTATGTGAGAAAGGGGAGGGGTGGAGGGAAATGGAGAGAGGATCTCAAGCAAATCACCACAGAGTGGAGAGCTGACGTGGGGCTCGAATCATGGCCTTGAGATTGTGACCTAAGTCCAGATCAAGAGGGAGACACTTAAACTGAGCCACCCAGGCACACCTGAGTTAATCACTATTTAGACCACAGGGTGGAGAAAACTGGCTTCTACGACGTAGTGGGCATGGTTGCACTTCCTTCTAAGATCCCAGAGGCTGTTTTTGTTTTGTTTTGGTTTGGTTTGGTTTTTTGCCATTGGTCATGTCATCTTCCACTTTGGGGTCCAGTCATGCCAAAACCCTCATTTTCAAAATTGTGTGTGTGTGTGTGTGTGTGTGTCTTTTTTAATGGTAGAACTTAAATGTTGTTGGACATCTGTATCAAAATTAAGTTTCCTGGGAATTATAATCACTGCCTTTCATCATGAGTCTTTTGATGGCTTTCAGTTGGTTGTGTCAATGAGCTGTCATGATTTAAAAAAACACAAGCAAGATTTACAACAACAAAGACCAGCTAGCTTTTCTAGAGCACCTTTACTGTGCCGGGTGCTGTGCGAGCCCATTTGTTCTGACCGGTTGACGGAATCTTGAAGATTTTTCACTTTTGGTACTAAAGGAGTCTGAGAGAGGAGAAGCCTCTTGCCCAAGGGTAAATAGTCATTACCACTAGGATATCCACATTGCTGATAAAAAACAGCCAGATAATTCTAAATTTCTTTCTGTCTAAATTTCTTTTTAACTCAGGGATTCAATGATTCTGATATTCATTTTTCCCAGTATGATCTGAATTATAATACCGGCTTACATCCATCCTTCCTAGAACTCTCGTCATTCACCTCTTAATTTTGGCAAACACTTGTAGGGTTATTATTTTCCATTTGGCCTTACAATGTGAGTCCAAAGCACACCTCCTCTCGTGGGACATGTGGACAAACATGATGATCAAGCGTGCTAAGAGCAACAGGGATCTAGAAACTTCTGCGGGAACATTCAGGAGCAGCACCCAACTTAGTCCTCCAAGACCAGGGAAGGCTTTCTGGAGGAATGACATTTAAGCTGAGACCCAAGGATGAGGTGGAGTTAGGTCTGGGGACAATATGGACAGAGGACAACTTCCAAGCAGTAGAAGAACTGGAGGTCTGCCATTCAAAAAGACCCATGATTATACCTTCCAGTCTCTCCCACCAGAACTCTTTCGAACAGTCAAGCTCACCCTGGAAAATCTGAAAGAAAATGCAGTCGCTATGCTACTGATACATTTGGAATCCCAATTACCAATGTGCCTGATGAGGACAGACCCCTCTTTCAAAAGGGGGTGAGGGTCAAATGCTGGGTCACTAGCTTCCAGTTCCCAGTCACTGGGCCACCCGGTCCAGAACTGCCTCCAGAACTGCCTCACCCACCGTCCAAAAACTTTTGCTCAGCGAGACCAAGAAACCAACAGGCTGCCAGAGAAAAGGCAGCCCTTACAGGACTCCCTTGCCCGGCTCATTTTCCATGCAGAGGAGATGGGATAATGACATCAAGTTCTGAGTCCAAACCATGTGGCTCAGGAATTCTGCATCCCGGTGATGTATCTGTTTTGAAGATGACTTTTAGGGGACAAAAGGGGACGGGTGGGTTCTCTGTGAGCAAAGCGAACATTTGATCAACATTGGAGAGCAGGGACCGGAAGTTACAGCCCTGGCTAGAACTGCTGGTGCAGACACCCTGCTGCCAAATCTGGGCAGCGCTTGTGAGCATTTGGCAACCAAATGAAGAGAGGGACAATTAATATCCTCTTAAAAAAAATCAAGCAGGCTAAGCCAGGATATGCACTTGTATTGACTGCCCACCTAGTCTATGGCCATACCACCCTGAACGCGCCCGATCTCGTCTGATCGCCCACCCATTTCTTCATGGCGGCGTCTACATGGAATGCCTCTGTTTTCCCAAAGTTTTATTTCAGAGAGCAATTCCTCCCAAACTCAGCACGGCCACAGAATCAACTGGTGAGATCTGAAAAAGTAGCCCGCCAAGTCCCAACTCTGGAGATTCTGACCCAAAAGATCTGGAGCAGGATGGAGAAGTCTGCGTCCCTAACAAGCACCTCCATAAGACTAGGATCCTGATTTATACATCCAAGTCTAACAGCCACTGCCAGAGTTCGAGGAAAGGGTTGGGGGGGGGGGGAGAGGATGAGGATTCTGACTGATATTCTCTGTACTTTTAAGTATTCTTTTGATTAGAATGTACTCATTTGGTTGCATTTGCAAGTATATCTTAAGTGTCTACTATGCACAACCACAATGTACAACACTATGCTGGGCACTCCACACTTCACAACCCTTTCCTCTGCAATCAAATAACCTTAAGAAACTTCTGTGGATAGGTTTAGTCACAGAAAGATTTCAGCATTCCTTGACTGACGATTAACACAGGTCTGGCCTATAGTTATCCTCGGTAACTGCTATAAAATGTTCTTTCCCCAGTTGATGTGCAGACCGAGCATCTGATAGGTCAATGCATTATCTCAACCATGCTACACTAGCTTGAGGAAAGGAGAATGCTTCGAAAACATAAAAATGCATAGCAGTAAACTCAGGGACCTGAAGAGCTACACAATGTTCTTTTCCGATCAGCTACTAAACATTCAGGTATATTCCCCTCGTCATTTTGTCCAAAGGAACACCTACCTACATGTGGAAATCTAAAGTGAAATCCATTAGTTGATTTTGCCAGGAGAGTTAATCAGAGCGGAGAGGTCTGCACAATAAGAGACTGACAAAGTTACTTTAATTGGCAGGCTTAAGCAATTTGTCTCTGATTATCCAACTTCATCCATTTGGGAAAAATTCAAAGAACTGGTAGCAAAAGAGAAACAATAATTTGGGGGTAGGATAATGATGTATCAGATAAGACAGTAATATTAATAATCACATTTTTGTTGCACAATTGTTTTAAATAAACAGGCTGCAGAATTTAAACAATGGAACCATCCTGACCTAAGGGAGGTCTGGAAAAGGGCTTCCCTCCCTTTAGTCTCATCATAAAGAAAAACAAAACAAAACCACTCATGAAATTATCCATCTTGGAGAGTGATAATGCTCTCCTTGCTTTTGCTGTCCCTCAAGGCAAATTCCCAGAATTGCTGAATGTCCACGTTTACATTTAGGCTGGGAAGCCAAATTGAGATCTTTGTTTTACTTTGCCTAATTTCTGGCTATCAGCATTGTGAGAATCTAGGAAGTTTCTCTACCAAACATATGCCAAGACTCATAAGATATAAACAACTCCAAAGAACCATGCCAAATTGAAATGCAATCCGCATTAATGAAACAGAGACCATTAACTGAGAGGGGATAAAGACTGCCCACTGGCTTGGAACTGCAATTCCAAACGTGGACTGTGAGTGTCATTTCTCTGGGCCTATTTCCCCACCTGCCAAACTGAACATTACCTACCTTGAAGAGGTGTGGAGATTAAATGAGATAGTGTGCTCCGAAATGCTTAGCAAAGCTACGAGTATATTATAAGCACTCAACACTATTAAAAATGATCATTATCACTATCTGGATCAGTAGCAGGATGGGGAGCTCATCAGGAGGAATTTCACAGGGTAAAGATTTTCAGATAACAGCATGGGAACAGCCCCAACTCTTAAGAGACTGAGATTCCTAAAGCTGTGATTAGCATCACGTGTTGGTTTTTTTGTTTTTTGTGGTTTTTTTGTTTTGTTTTGTTTTTATTTGACAGAGAGAGAGAGATCACAAGCAGGCAGAGAGGCAGGCAGAGAGAGAGGAGGAAGCAGGTTCCCCTCTGAGCACAGCCTGATGAGGCCTCGATCCCAGGACCCTGACATCATGACCTGAGCCGAAGACAGAGGCTTTAACCCACTGAGCCACCCAGGCACCCTCCTGTGTTGGTTTTGCTTCGACATATGCCCTGGGGTCACAGCACTATATTTAGGAATAACTGATGATCTTTATGATCCCAAGTATTTTACAGTATACACTTAAAACCATTCTGAGAAGACACCAGCAAAATGCCATAACACAGCAACAACAACAATAACAACAACAAAAGCCAAAATACAACAAAAAACCTCAAGCAAACAGAATGTAAAACCAAACCAAACCAAAACATACCTAAGAACCCCTGGAAGACAGTTCAAAAGGAGTGCTCTCCTCTACGAGGCTATGTTAGCGCCTGTTTGAAGAGGAGCCACTTAGTATCACTGATTTTCACTAGAACTTAGATGATGGGAAGGCCCTTCCTGAGCAGCTAACTCCTTGCCCACAACAGGAGGAAGCTGGGAGTCGCAGACTCTCTCTGGTCCCGGGGCGTCTGGCTTCTGCTCCCTAATGCTGACCAAGAAGAAAAGGCCGCTGAAACACATTCAGGCCTTTTCGTTCTTCTCAAACCCCTAAGTAAAGTTCATTTTCACAAGCCAAATTTAAAAATCAATTAATAAATTACAACTGCCAAAGAATGTTAAAAAGCCCAAAGGAACCAAAGAAGTGCTTAGAAGAAACAACAAAGCATTAAGCCTGAGATGAATGGGCTGGCTGTGTGTTTACCCTAATGTTGTCTACGGTAATGTTAACTTAGTAACCCAAAGCAAAAATTCTCTTACCTCCACTTACCACTACTTTGTATGATAATAGCAGCATTAATTTTAAAATGATCTTGAATCAATCATGAAATCTGACTCTTGTTTTTACGGGCAACAAAATAGTCTAATTAGTACCTTGAATAAGAAGAGATGAGAGCAATCTTCTGCTGTTAATTCTTTGCTAATTACACCTAGTCAACAAGGTTGAAATGGCAGTGGGCTGCATTAACATCTCCACCTCTCCCAGTTACTCATCCTACCACATAACCACCTTGAATCCTTCACAGTGGGACGCAGGGGAGTTTCTCAACCCTGGATCTACCGGCATTTCGTGGTGAGGGCGGCCTGGTGAGTTGTAGCATGTTCAGCAGCAGACCTGGCTTCCTCCCACGGGCTACTCAGGGGGCACCTTCCCGCCAGCGCCTCCCAGCCCCCACAGACAACCACAAATGGCTCTCCACACATTGCCAAAAGTCCTCTGGCAAGCAAAACCACCTGATGGAGAATCAGCCTGCACCGGGTTATTACAAAGATCCAGTGTACTAACGTATGTTTTAAAGGCCCAGCATGCTGACCGGTGCATGGTGGGACAGGCTTGTACACAGAAACACAGGCACAACTGCTCAATCTAAGGGACACAAAATGAATGGAAAGGACGCTGCTGCCACCAACCTGATGCCATCCCCAGTGTCCGCAGTCTCTTGTCCCTACAGAGCAGGGTTTGTTTGTTTTTCTCCTTAAATCAACTTGGTTGAAGTATAATTGACACATAATGAGCTGCATCCATTGAAGTATGTACTCTTCACGCGTTTTGACAAATGTTTACAAGTGAACCTCACCAAGAGCAGGAGGGATTCATGTTTTGATTTGCTTCAAACTCAGTTAAAATAAGACTAGGCCACGTATTATGTTCTTTATCAAAAGCTTTTTCATTAAACTCCCAAGCTTGTGATTTGGCCTTCTGGAAGTCCTTATTTGCCGGTTACTCCTGCGTGGGAGGTTTCCTGAGACCTGGGACCGGTGCGGTGGCAAGTTCAGCGCTGGGCATTCACTGCACTGTCATCTGTATAGCTTTATAAGTGCAGTTGTGCTCTGTAAGTGAAGTCCTTTCGGACACTGGGGCATGTCTTGAGGGGCCTGAAGTCTTGGCTCGGGTGTGTGTCTGCCCTCGTCCCAACACTTCCAACTCTGTATGGATTCAGCCACCAGCTCTCGGCTCACTGGGACCTTGGGCCAGGCCAGCCCTTCCCTCCCAGCCCCTACGTGGAGACTACGGTCACCCCCAACCCAGGATCCTCAGCAGGGACACCTGCATTTCTCTGTGGCCCTGAACTCCTGGTGGGGGCTCAGGTATGGATGTGGGAACAGTCAGAGGTCATGAAAGCCTGGAGCCTGCCCTAGCCCTAGGCTGGCAGGAATACGGTATACTGGGCTAGTGAATGGAGAAACAAGACTCTTGTTCACCCTAATTCAGGTCCCAAATGTGTCCCACAAGGGAGGCTGTGATCATCTGGGGGATACCTGTCCACCCAAGATTGGAGTGGCAGGCCCATGGAAAAGGGAGATAAACTTCCCTGCCCCATGCTGGAACCTCACATTTTCATTTTGCACTGTGTTTGGCCTATTAAATAGTTTTGGTGGTATCTTTCCTATTTCAGCATGTCACCTGCATTAGAGCCGTTGCACTGCTGTCCTTGTTCACAACGGTCAGGGGAAAGATGGCTCGGTGCCACCATGCCTGCTGGTTGAAGGATCCAGAACCAGCAGCATCCTCCAGGCCATCACAGCAGCAGGGGCCCACAGCAAGGAGCAATAGCCCTCCTCAGCCTCCACTGAGCTCTTGCTCCTGCTTCACTTTTCCTCCAGCCCCACCACCTCCCAGGATCGGTGGAGTAGGGTCCTTCCTCTGGGTACTCTGATCCCACTCCTCTGTTCCAGTGTAGCCTGGGAAAAACATGTTAATGCCCAGGGCCATACATGCGCCAAAATACTATTATAGGAGGTCTTTCATCAAAATTACAAAACCCAGAACAGTTTCCTGGATGTCAGAGGCAGATCAGATGATACATGTGTTTTACAACTATAAAATATAATGCTCTAATCAAATGATAAATCCTGCTTATATGATTTTTATATCCCCATTGGGACGGAAAAGAACTGTACTTTTTTCCTCAGACCGTTTTCTTAAAGCAGTGCTCATTTTCCCGAATATTCTGGCCAGTCTCAGGCCAGGATGCCCTGATTCAGAGTCAACACAACTGGGACGAATTGGGCGAGAAGCTGAGCAAGGAGCTGAGCGATGTAGACTCTGCCATCGGTGGCAGGCTCCAGTCAGGGAAGGTTCTCTCCCCACACCACAGCACTCACTCCCTCTTGGGTCCCAGGGGTAGGCAAGATTGTTTTAAAAGAAAGAAAATATGGCTGGCTCAGTCAATTAAGCACCCAACTCTTGATTTCAGCTCAAGTCATGATATCAAGGTCATGGAATCAAGCCCCCATTGGGCTCTGAGCTCAGTGGGGAATCTCCTTGAAGATCTCTCTCTCTGTCTCCCTCTGCTCCTCCCCCCTAAACTAAATAAATAAATCTTTTTTTTTTTTTTTTTTTAAGATTTTACTTATTTGACAGCGAGAAACACAGCTAGAGAGGGAACACAATCCGGGGGACTGAGAGAGGGAGAAGCAGGCTTCCTGCCAAGCAGGGAGCCCGATGTGGGACTCGATCCCAGATTTCCAGGATCATGACCTGAACTGAAGGCAGTCGCTTAACCAACTGAGCCACCCAGGTGCCCCAATAAATCTTTTTTAAAAAGAGAGAGAGAAAATATGTTGGCCTTTACTTCATCAATGCCCCCTATGAAATGCACTGAAGGCTGCAAAGAATTTTATTGCTCAGTTCAGATGATAAAATAAGACAAGAACTATTTCTTGCAGGCAAATATCTTTCTAAAAAATGTGTATCATCAAAAGACATTAAATAATCCATGTATTTCAACCTCCATTTATGTATGTTAAATATTACTTATTAAAATGTTAATAATTCATTAGGTAAGAGACAAATGTGAAATCAATTAAATTTTACTAATTAAGTTGAATTATAATGAACAGAGATTGAGAAGAAAGTGTCTGGTGGAAAATAATTTTAAACAACAACAAAAAAAAGAGCATCATACACAGCAGCACCATCCATGTCTGCTTCCCATGGCAAGTGTATTATGACAATTTCCCTTAAAAACCAACAATAATAGCACCTGAGCAATAAAAAAGGCTAACTTTATCAAAAGAAAGAAGCACAAAGAAGGGAATTGACTCAAATGCATCTGAGATTTACAAAGTGAGGTTTACAGGCTAAAACATGGTTCACATTATTTGATGTTGACTTGATAACCACACAAATTGGAATTGCCACAATTTAATGAAAGTTCCCGTGTGAAACACAAGAAATACAAACCTAAGTGAATTGTGCTTGAGGACGGTAGCAAATGTTAATAAAATACTCAAGGAAAGAAAAAAAAAGAAATTCCACTGGTATTTCTTAAAGTGGGGCTGTGTTCTGACCTGCACCGTCCTACCCTAAAGGTCATGCTCCCGGCCGTGTCCTGCGCCTCTGCTGAGAGCCCGGCCTCCTGCAGGGAGTGTGCGCACAGCTGTTTCCCGATGCCCCCAGGGTCATGTTCTCAAAAATCTGACACCCCGCGCTGGACAACACGTATGGAGGATTACTTCCACAAGGAAGACCGACCGATGTGATAAAATTATTTCCATTGACTGAAGGCCACCACATTATGAAAAACAAAAAGTCCTTTCACTCATGATGGAGAAAAATAATTATGGAAGAATAACCCCCCTTTTTATTTTCTCCATTCAGACTGTCCAGTGGGAATTAAAATACCACCACCCAGATACAGAATACAAGCATTTAAAATGCACAAGGACAGACGAGAGTGGCTACTAAGCTGTGACCTTCAGCTCCCCAAACATTTATGATTCGGTAATTACCGGACGGTATTATTACTGATGGCTACACTACTTCCTCTCTCTCAGAGCCATCTGAATATGGGGAGGCGGGGGGGGGGGTGGAATTCTCAGCATTTGCCAGCTGCTACAATGTATGTAGTCTACAACTGTCCACTTAATAATCTTGAACTCATACACAGTAGCACATATTAAATACTACGAAAATTAGCAGTTCAGAGGCTGTTTTGTTTAGATAGGTGGCTTTAACATAGGTCGTAATCATTAGCATTATTACTACCATAGTCAATTAATACAGACTGGCAGGCCACTGCTCAAAGAAGGATGCCGTGCTTGATTTCTGCTCATGCTAGTGTTCGATTTGAACCCTATCAGATATCCGATTCAGACCCCTGACTTTATCATCCTGAGCTCTTCACTTGTAACCTCGCCTGTACTTCTTACCAAAGCTAGCAGGAACAGCTCATCTGCTCAGTTACTTATTAGTGTTGCCATAGAATACCATTTCCTCTTGCGGCTGATAAAATATTAATCAAAAACAGGAACTGAGCGATTTCCCAGTGTAGATGTCTTCTAATGGTAATACAGGGAGTCAAAGAGAGATCTGGAGGTCATATAATAGCTTCTGAAGAAGGCAAAGGGGAGTGACATCAGAGTAGAAGAAGAGCTTGCAGGCAGAGCTCAGGCTGGGTGAGTTATCGTCATTCCACACTGAAGTAAACTTCTAGAAATGTGAATGGAAGGGACTAGTGGGATGAATCTAGGTCTAAGAGACACTCACAGTGTAAGATTTTTGTTTTTCTGTAATACAGAGTGGGCCTTTAATTAACCAGAATGATATCTTGATTTAACCAGAATGTTGTGGCTGTTGTTCTAACCCTCATTTATCGACTCCTTCCAGGTCTCGTGAATCTATTTTGGTCACCAAAGAGAGCCTGCCAAGCATGACTGAATGTCAGACCAACTTCTCAATCTTGAAAAATGACTTCTCTCTTCCCTTCTCCTCTGAGGTCTTCTCTGTGTCGAAAGCACGTGAGCTTCAGATGCACACAGCCATTGGCTCATAGCCAGCCCCCACTATTCCCTACAAGGCCACTCCCTGGCAAAGTACTTAACCTTGCTGCACCTCAGGTTCTTCCAAGTTTGCAGAATTTGCCATGAATTTCAAATGTTCGCTTTCCCCACTCTCAGTACCAAAACTATATACAAATCAATAAAATACAAATATCCATATACCCTATAAACAACACACATACACACACACGCCACTTTTCATAGATGTAGAGTTCAGGGTAAACTGCATTTTTGTCTAAGTTTATTATATTTTAAAAAGTGCTTTTTTTTTTTCCTTAAAGCACTGACTACTACCTAAAACTTTGAGAAGAACAGTTTAAAACTAACAAAGAAAAAACAAAAACACTTGAAACACCACCAAAGTAATCTGAAAACCAATATGATGATTCCTATTCTTTGGGCTACTATTCATTCAGAATCTGTGTTACACGTATTAACACATTTAATTTACTAGCCTGCACAACAGCTCTGCGGTACAAGTACAACCCAGCCTTTTTGGTATTTTTTTTAAAGAGGGTCTAAATACTAAAGGATTTGCCCCATTTTACTCAACCCATAGATAGTGCCAGAACGTGAACTTGAGCTATGCCTTATTAAAGAGCTCTGCCTCTCCCACACACCACCAACGAGTCCCCTCCATGAAAAACTTCTGTTCTACAAAAATATGAGCAAAGGTAAGCTAGCCATTTCCTAACAGCAGAACATGTATACCTAAGTGGTGGGGTTTCCACCTGTTTCTTCATCCTCAAATATTGGAATCAAAAGTCTTCCAGACATTAAAATCAATTAATACTGTGATACACTGGTCAAATGACTCTTTTTAATGTGTGTTCTTTTAATTACCATCTACTTTTACATCTAAAAAAACTGCTCTAAGCTGACTGTTTCTATCAAGATTTTGGCTCTCTTCGGCACAATCCATTAGATTCATAAAAATCCATTTTGCAAATGCAGAGTCTGGCCCAGCAATCCCACACCTGGGAATCTGTCCCACAGAAATAAAAGCATCAGTCTGACATCTGAACAAAGATACTTATTGTCTCCCTATTTGAGGCCAGGAGGGAGTGCAGGCAGAAACCGTTGGAATCCAAATGAATGCCCTTTAATACATTCAGTATGGGGAAGGACTACATGAATGATGGTATGTCCGCATCAAGGAATATCATGCTATAGCTGCATGAGAAAAGAAAGATACGGAACAGCATGCAAAGAAGTAGTCCATCAAGAAAGTAACAGAGCAAAACCACCAAAAAGATATTTCAAAACCCCCCAAATATGCATCTGTGTATATATATCTGTGTATGTATCCACATGTAGGATACAGATAAAACATGGGATAAAAAATTTGGAAGATGTGTATGAGATGGCTAATGTGTTTTACCTTAACTACTAGAGAATTTGGGGGGGGCAACTGAGAGGGTGGAGTAAAGGCAAAAAAATGATAAAAATCACTAACCTAAGGTTGGCAGTTAACTACCAAAAATAAGAGCAATAACAGAGTCATGTAGACCTCACTACACTCTAGGGTTATCAAAGCACCCTTAAAACTTTTAATCCTTACATTGTGGTGAGGTCAGTTAGAGTGTGATGTCCATTATGCAGATTGGACAATGGAGGCACAAGAGTCACACAGCTAATAAGCAGAGAGGATAGCCCTGCATCAATGACTACCTTCATAGCTACAATCCAACGGATGAGATTTAACTAGAAAGACAATGAGACAAAAACCAAACAGAGATGGCGTCGTCATCTGACGCTCTGCACAGCACAAGCCATCTCTTGCCACGCCATGAAAGGATGAAGGCAGGAATCACGGGGCAGGGATGAGGGCAGAGGTGGCTACTGCCAGCAGTGAAGCTGAGGACCCATCCCACCGCCATCCTGCTAAAGGGCAGGCCTGCCTTGAAGCCGAACCCCTGTGGAGCTCACAGGCTGCACACCTCTCTGAAGATGGGGACATGCTCCTCCTGTGACCAGAATCCTTCTCTCGGGCCCGTGGGGATCTGTCTCCACTCCTCTGGAAAGTGCCCTGCCAAGGTGGAAACCTGACAGCTGAGGCTGGCTACGGTTCCCCAAGGGGCCTGACATGGTGCCTGGCACACCGTGGGTATTCAGAAAATATTTCTTAGATGAATGAAATCTAGCGGCTCAGTAAACATGTGTCACTAATACTAAAATGATGTTTCCACTGTGTAAAGATGGAAAAATTGCTCCGAAGGACTGTGTTTTATATACAGATAACATAAATCCTAGTAACGACAGCAAAAACAGCAGTGCCAACTAATCCCATTGTAAGCTCCTATGTAAAAGACACTTGTTAGACCCTGTAGGTATATTACATGTGAAACTACAAGCATATTGAAAAATATGTATTATTATCTGTTCCCAAGCAACCTGAGGAAAATCTAATTATCTGGCTCAAGAGCATATAGCTAGTAAGGAAGGCACCGGGATTCAAACTCCAGACCTTTCCGTCTCTTTTCACTGCATCTCTGTGCTCCGCACACAATGTGTTCTTACTCACTAATAAAGTTAAGACTAAATAATAAGGTATCCTAGTCACTTCATTTAAAGTTGGGCATTCAGAACAAGAGTGGAGAAAAAAGTCACAGAACATGGTTCTTGACCCAAAGTAAAGCAAACTCCAAGCAAATCAGGCAAACTATAACAGGACTTGTGTTTGCCTTTCAGCACCTGTTCCAACAAGTACTCAGTGCAAAGGCACCTCCGGCCACACCACCTCCACTTCCAACAGACAAAAAGCACAGGGAGCCCTGAGGACGTTTGACAGATGTGTTAATGCAGGGGGGATATTTCAGTTTCCATCCTCTTTGGACCACAGCATGACAGTTACAGAATTCAAATCCATTTGTATCCCCCGTTGAATCCCACATAATTCAGCAGACGTTCATTATGATGACATAATGATATCACACAGCCATAAATACATATGCTAAGAGTCGAACAAGACATTCATATTTTTTTTTTAAAGATTTTATTTATTTGACAGAGAGAAACACAGCCAGAGAGGGAACACAAGCAGGGGGAGTGAGAGAGGGAGAAGCAGGCTTCCTGCCGAGCAGGGAGCCTGATATGGGACTCGATCCCGGGTCTCCGGGATCATGACCTGAGCCGAAGGCAGTGGCTTAACCAACTGAGCCACCCAGGCGTCCCAAGACATTCATATTTAAACATAGCTGGAAATAATTTCAATTCTGGTGATTTCCTATTGCTCATTCTATTACTTTTCTGTGGAGGCTTAAAATGTTAAAATACAGTAGGAAACCAAGAATACAAGAATAAAGGAGTGTGTGTGTGTGTGTGTGTGTGTGTGTGTGTGTGTGTGTCACAGCTTCTAGTTGAGCAAGTAAAGGAATTTGGGTATCAAGTTACATCTGATAAATATTTTGTTTGAGGAAAAGGTAATTTAATAATAGATGAGAAGCTCCTTGATATGTCAATTTCAGAAGAATCATTCATGCTGCTATAAATGCAGTCCAAGATTTTAATATTCTGAGATCTATGCTTCAGATTTGAAAGATGGCTGCCCTGATTTCATAAATACGAAACGCACACAGGACTTTTTCATAAAACTTTTAACAATACATAAAGCAAACAAATAACGTAACTAAAATTAAAACCACTCAAAATTCACCCTTCCTAAAGAGGGGTGAATATAATTTCTCCGAAATCAGACCCATGCCCCCAGAAAGGAGCACGCAGATGACTCTGACGACACAACACCAATCCTGACAACATTAATCTTGATCTTTTCCTTACACTTCTCAACTGCAGACAGAGGAACACAGTTTGTCTTCAGCCTCGATGATGTATCCATTAACAGCTCTCTTCCCAGAGCATTCAGACACCTTGCAACGGATTTTTGAATTATTTAAATGGAAGTAGCATTAGAAAACCCTCATGTTTAAATTATGCTAAATAAGGATTCTTTCAGCTGGACTTTTGCCTGTGCAAAAAATATATATTCTGCAGACATGGAGGAAGGGCATGGAGTAACCTGGGGAGGTGACACATGGAGACAGCACAACAGAGAATCATGTTTGGGGAACACAAGTGCACATACGAGCCAAGCATGCAGGACGGTCTCCATATCCGGACATTCTAGAGGGAATTTGAATGCGAACATTTACAGAGATGATGTCAATTTTCTAAAATGCTTCCAAATGTCCCGAAAGGTAAGAACATGAGAATGTAAAATAGACGGAAGTCCAACTGCAATAAATCATGGAATATCCACACTATGGAATATTATGCAGCTATTCGAAGAAATGAGTTAGCTCTTTATCTCCTGACCTGGAGGGACGTCTGTGACGTATTGGTCAGAGAGATAAGCAAGGAGCAGTGTGCGGTGCATAAACAAGGAAGCATTCTTGTGAAGGCATAATGAAAACCTTCCCTACTTTTGCTACTGATGTTCCATTAAGGGCAGAAGAGCTTATAGAAAGAGGTCAGGGATTCCTGGTGGACTCTTAGCTATGGTCAATGGGCTGCAGGGAGGATGCAGGAAGAAAGGGGGAGGTCATAAATTTTGTTTCTTGCTATTCGTTTGCATGGTGGTAAGCATATAGTATTATTTAATTTGTAAAACAAAATTAATAAAAGGGGGGATGGGAAAGGAGGGAGGAAGGTGGAGAGAAAAGAACAGAGAAGGAGAGGGAGGGGGAAAGAGAGAAAAACTTATCAGAGCAAAAATTTCCTGAATTTCCTTCTGGCCAAAGATGGTCCACCATCTTTTTATTTTGCTGGGATGCTGATATTGGAGTTTTATTCTTTTTCCCCCTAAAGTAAATGTGCTGTCTTCCTTGAAGAGGACACTCTGCCCTCTAAAAAGCCACCCTGGCAGAAGACTGTACTGCTGCAGAGCTGAGCACGCAGGCTTGGCGAGGCACGGAGGAGCCCAGCAGGTGTGCAGGCAGGTGGTGCAGGGAGGTGGGTGGGGAGGTGGGGGAGACACCAGGATGCCATCAGGCACAGGGAAGCCTTCCGTCTGGCCTGCACATGGGGGATCTGGCCAGAGATGGGTAGAAGGAGCCTATATGGTGTCAGCAGGGATCTCTGGCGGAAGTCCACAGCCCATCCCTCCCTGGGGGTACTTTCAGGGAAATGAATGCTAGGCTAAATACACCATTAAGACACATAGATAAAGATACAGGCACAGATATATACAGAGCTGGTATTTAATGTCAGTGTTGCTTTCAAATGCAAACATAACTGCATTTACTTCAGGGTTTACTGAGCTCCTACTATGGACCTAGCCTTATGCTTTTAATGAAATTATAACACCTTAAACTTCCCACACAATTTGATGGGTTTTCTCTCTAATTATAAAAGTGACAAGTTCATTTCGGGAAGTGGTCAACTACAGGAAAATATTTTTTTTAAGTGACTAAAGTGCCCCTAAGACTTAGACACAGATGATGACCATCTTGTCATATGCTGTGTTTCCAGGACCAGCGTGGTGAGGGCCACAGAATCGATATGCCATCAATATTTGTCGAGAAAAGGGAGGCGAGGCAGGCAGCAAACTTAGAGTAATATTATTTATGTAAGTCCATTTTCTGTGCCCGTATTTTTATATAACAAGAAAACCATCCTGTACATGTTGTTTTTCAAACCACTCATTCCATTTTAATGATACATACAAAGCCGGCTGCCAGCACACAATGCAGAAAGCCCTCAGCTCTGGCCTGGGGCAGCCAGTAACCTGCTGCACATGCTCCCTGGCAAGGACTGGGGGGGGGGGGGCGCAGGAGCAGATTAGCGCCATTTCAACCTTGTTAGTTACTCTTTAGTTCACCACCCTGCTCATCTCCCCACACGGGAGAAACTAGTGAAAGCACGCCAAGGAGAAACCCTTCTCATGTCTTATAGTGAACTCACAAGCTGCTTCTGAGCAGTTGTACGCACACATACACAATTGCAGCTGCTGCACATAATTAATGTGCTAATTATGCATAATTATCTAATTACTAAAGAAGAGAGTCAAAGCAAGTGCAGTAGTAAAGCTACTAAAACCAGTTCCTTTTAAAATACTAATACAATGCAGACTAGCTTGCTATTTCTTTCTGTGTGATACCTGTAAAGAGAGAAAAAAAGTTCGTAAATGCTTCAGTGACATTGTGGATTCGATGATTATGTCATTCCATTAACAAAAATTTTGAAAAAAAATATAGGGAAAAAAAGGGTCATACAATTCATCTTCACAATACTGTGTGAACTAAGACTCACAACAGACTCCTGTGTGCAAAGCAAGTTTTCCACCTAATGTTTCAAAGTAGGCTGGTCCCACAAAATGACCATGGAGAAAAAAAGGAAAAGGGGAAGCTAAGTGATAATACGTTTGGGGAAAAAAATTCATCTACTCCCTTTATGTTCCATTTAATTAAGGCTGCCCCATAAAATATAAAATAAAAAAGAGGATGATAAGTGGTCATGATGTAAGTTTGAGAAATACTATTATTCTTTCCCCCCTTAGAGAGGTATAAAACACATCTGCATTTAAAAGGCTCTGATAAGTACTGCATTTCTGAAATAGTTTTGACCAGAGAATCCTTCTTTATTCTCTCCCTCTGGGCATCTATAAACATCAGTGGAACTCATCGATGATCTGAGTGCAAGGCCAGGTTATCCTTTTTTTTTTTTTTACCTCTGCTGGATCACTGATTCACCATACAGGGAAACTTTATTTTGAATTTGAACCAACCTCTCTGCCCAAAAGGCACAAACCCACAATATGATATATTTGAGAATCGCACACAAACTCTTGGATGAATCTCAAGAAACATTATTTCTTACTGATTGCTTCTCCCAGAAACCTACTTATTACGGCTGAAGATGCTCTATTCTTGACATTTAGGTGCTATGACCAAACAATTAAATCTTTTAAGAAATGTAACTCACAGCATTTCTTGAGAATAATTAAAGGAGCCACAAATTAATTCCATGTTGGAAAACAACAGCCTCTTACTTACAGACAAGATATAAATTAGCATCTCTGGAGTTTACGTTATCTTATTTACTTATTCGTTCTACCCTGTCTCCTTCCAAAAATCAATTGGGGCATCCTCTTTGTTTTGGGTTTTTTTGTTTTGTTTTGTTTTTAATGCCATCATCAAAATTCACAAGGCCTTGACAAACAGGTGAAAACACACACCAGCAGGATCCTCCGAAGGCACATCTTCATTACTTTTATTATTTAACTTTAACTTTTAATCTTGGGCCATAAAAACTGTCCTAATAAAAGATCCATAAATATCTCCTGAATGTGCAAATGAGCGACTCTGATGACCTGAGAGCATATGCCGGGCTCTTTCTGTTGATGGCTTTAGTGCGAGGGGCTGCCTGAGATCTAACAGGGAGCAATATGCAGCCGGTGACTCCTCCAGCGATTCTGAATGCAAGGCCACATCGGGAGGCGAAGGAAACTGCTTTTGTTTTCGTTTTAAAATTTCACTTCAGTAGGAATGGCACCATATCCTTCATTGATTTTCAGGCTCGTTGGGGCAGATTTTCACAACATTAGTCCAGTGTTTCAAGAATTAATTATACCTATGCCACAGACACACAACAGTGACATGATGCCCTGTGCTGTGGGTCTCACCAAGGTTCCACCTAGAAATCTCTTCTCACCGGAGCTTGCTTTGCACATCACTGGGGACTCAACACGCATTTGCTATGTGAATGAATGAAGGCACTTCACTTGAGTATTGCTCTTTTAAATCCCATTTCTAATCACGCTTTGAATTCTAAAGTAAATACAATTAATTGCCAAATAAATAATTTCCGATTATGAAATGGGTTTTCCTGAACAGTGTTTAATTCAACTGAACAACACATTTTTTTAAATGAAAAACACTCAAAACTCAATGTTATTTTTCCCTCAAACCTTTTTCAAATTAAATTCTGACAACAAATATACTTTTAAAATTATATTATCATCATAGTGTGTTTCTGCATGAACAACACATAAGGATAATGGCTTTTATAATGTGATGCATACAGGAACCAGAAATTTATTGTATTAAATATATATATATTTTTTACTTATATGGCTTTTCCCCCTCTTTTCTGTAATACACAATTCTGAGGAAACACTCTAAGGCCGTGATAGTTGATTACACTATCTTGATTACCACTATTTTTCCAGCTTTCTTAAATTAGATGCAAGTAGCATTTCTAAGTTTAGAATATTGGATAGAATACCCTGCGTTTGAAGCCAGTGTTTCTAAACTCTTTTATATTTTGTGCCCAGCAAATTTTTATGCAACTTCCTTTCATATGCAAAGTGGATCTATGCAATCCCATCTTACACATTCAGCTGAGAAGAATGTGTCAAGAGAAGTAGCTGTGTGTTTTAGCACTAAACGAATAATCTGTCATAAACAGCATGCTGTATTTAATATTCAGATCAAGACATTTCTGTCTCCTCCTAGCAGACCCTCCTGACAAAAGCCATCGCATGTCTGCCAGGAGTATCGAGTCCAGCTGAGGACAAATTTCAAGATGAACCTGAAATCAATTTGCCATCAAATTTTCATGCCTCTCCCAGACTATCTGGGGCATTTTAATTACAAGCACCCTAGGCGGGGGGGCACTACAGATATTGACACTTTGCTCCTACAATAAACTTTATTGGCAACCTCCGTCTGAATGCAGTACTCCACTAGAATAACAAGAAATGGATGAGGGTGTGTAAGTGGGGAGGGACGGTGATCACCCTGAAACCATTTCCTTCTATGGGCCAGGGCACCTTGTAGGCCACAAGCCTGGGGGACAGAACGCCTGCTCTGGGCAGTACAGATGACCTTCAAAGTCAACATGGCTGCTGGGTCTCTGAACTCTACAAGGGCCCTGGGTGCTTCCCCTCAGCACACCGCATGCCGGCTTCTCCCCTGTCTGCATCCAGGGGGATGTTTCTGATGACCATCACTTTGGAACTCTCAAAAGATTTCAAGTCCTTCTTGAAAGGTCAGGGTGTCTGGCTAGAAGGCATCCCTGGAAACTAGGCTAAAAGGCTTGATTTAAGGGGACAGACGCAGCCCCCGACTGTACTTGGAGACAATGCTTGTGTCAGATACCAATCCCCTGCCTCCTCCCAATTTTTGCACATGCTGTGGGAAGAGCCATAAATATTAAAACAAAGGGGAGTGCCTTCAATTTGCTAGCCATGAAATATTTTTGCTCCCTGAAAACTGACAGCCTGGGACTAGTGACGAGCAGTTTTCACTAGGCACAATGGGCAGCCCGTGACTCGGGTGGGCCCGCCACTGGACACACCGCACTAGCACACGTCATCTTGCTCCCCCCAGCAGAGACGAGGGTGCAGACAATGCCGACGGGCACCGGCGTCTTAGCGGCCCTGTGCCAGCCAGCGCGTCTGCGTGCACCATCTCCACAACTCCCCACACACTCTCAGAAGTGAGCAGCTGACGCGAACCAGTTCTAGTAAATGCTTAACAACCAGCTCTCCAAAAAATGAAAGTGGGCATATAAATAAACATGCATTCATTTATTATGAAGTTTACTGATAGAAAGGACATTGGCGCCAAATCTGTGAGTAAAAACATACACTATTCTTTATTATAAATGCGAAAAAGCCAACTGATTGTCACTCAGCGCTTCTGTGGATTTCACCAAACTCTTGTGTCTACAGACAACTTGAGGTGATGAGTAAGTGAAGTCTGGTAGAAACAGCGGTTGATGTTTTTAAGTTAACCAGTTAGATGAAAGGGAAACAATCAAGCGAGACGTATCTTGGAACTGTGCTTACTCTGCAAGAGCATGAGCAATTTCTTTGCTCCAACTGGATTAAAGGTTTTTTAATATACAGAAGGACTATATCCTCACTTAAAAATAGCATTCTTCATGTGATGACTAATGACGGGGTACTCTTCAAGGGAAAGCGCATTATTAGCAATGCGACTACTCTCTCAAGCTAAGACAATCTGAACAAACCCAAGAAGCTTGAATTTGCAGTTTTTGCTGGTTTCCGTGGTGTGAATCTTCCAGGCCACAGGTGCTTCCGGGCTGCCCTGGGGAAGTCACCGAATGCCGAGCTGGGGAAAGTGGTGCAGGTGGATTCCAGTGTAGAGTGTTCCCAACACACACACACAGCAGATCTCAATGACCTCAAGAGCACAGGTAGAGTCAAAGGTAGCAGAACGACCAAGAAGTATTGTTTTGAGTATTTATTTATTTATTTATTTATTTATTTAGTAAGATTTCATTTATTTGACAGAGAGAAACACAGCCAGAGAGGGAACACCAGCAGGGGGAGTGAGAGAAGGAGAAGCAGGCTTCCTGCTGAACAGGGAGCCCGATGTGGGGCTTGATCCCGGCTCTTCGGGATCATGACCTGAGCCAAAGGCAGTCGCCCAACCAACTGAGCCACCCAGGTGCTCCCAGTTTTGAGTATTTAATAACTGTTTGTAATATAATTTCATGGTAAGATTCTATAATTTAAGGTACAACAGTGTCCGTGTTTAACAACTGGGTCACGAAATTTCTGCCAGCTCCAGCACACGGCCGAGCGCTGGGTCGACGTGCAGGGAGGGCTTCGCTGCACACGGGAAATGGTGCCAAGTGGGCACACGGATGCGAGAGTGAGCACACATGTGCACACACAAACACGTACACACCCTGTGAGAAGAGATCCTGCTGGCGAAAGCTCTGTGTTCTTCTCGCAGGGAGGGAGATACTTTTGAACACACAGTCGAGAGAGCCACGATTAAGATGTGACAGCGGCAGATAATTAAATATCTACGTTCCCAAAGAGTGTGTAGGTCTGACAGAGACAAAGGAGATGGTGGGAACTGCACTCGCCTTTTCTGCCTGGGGACCCCCAGCCCGGGGACCAGTCCCACAGACCCTGGGCCAAGGCAGCTGCAGCGAAACGGGACCTGCATCCGCCAGCTCCCCTCCAGCCTCCGTGCTCTGCTTTCTCACTCCTTGCCCGGGACCTGCGTCTGCCAGCTCCCCTCCAGCCTCCCTGCTCTGCTTTCTCACTCCTTGCCCAGTACCACCAGCTTATCTTCTGCTCCTAGGACATGGAGGGCATGGCCAGCTTTGCAATACTTAAGAGAGATAAGCAACGCTATTATACTCTGAATCTTGTTTCTGAGGCAGAAATGGACTGGAAACATAAAAGCTAGGGCAGGTGCAGAGCCCGGAAAACATACAGGCACCCTGGTGTCAAGGTGAAATTAGCCCACCCCACACCGCAGAGCAGTTAGCTGTGTCCTGCCTTTAGAGAGCCGTACCATTTTGTTTCCTCTAAATAGGTGAGACCTCAGAGGGTTCCCCCGCCTTATTAGGCGAGGTGAGACAGTGGGACACGGGGCGCGGACGCTGCTCGGCTCCCTGGGCATCCGGGAGCAGTATCAGCAGCGCAGACAGCAGCCAGAAGGCGTTTTCCACCTACAGCATTATAATTCAAACATGCCCCCCAGAGTGGTGTGCAGACCCCAGGAAGCGCAATGCTGATGTGGCTGGAGGCAGCACCAAGACATTTCTCACAGGGTTCTGGGTGATGGGGGTGCTGCGTGCATGACACGGATGCCGTGCGCCACTTCCTCAAGGATGAGATACCTACCACGACACGCTGTGGGCTTCTCCGCGTGTATTTTCAAAACATAAGAAGACAGACGTCTTTTTATGGACAAACTGGACTAGAAGTATTCCAAAGTGTTCCCTAGAAATGTCAGAGCTGTAAAATATCTTTGAGATATAAAATAGAATATCCTATCACTTGTCAGTAACACGATTTGTTTCTTTCCCTTTTTATTTTTTATCCCTGAGAGTCAGTTGCTTAAAATAAACATCAGTGTTTCCAGGCACGATTTACATCTCGAGTGTGGAATCTATGGTGCTTAGACAGGAAAAAATATAAAAATAAAAATTATATATACATACATATTTATATGTTCCTGTTAATCTTGTCTTTAAAAAGACAGTCAACACACAGAAACCACTCATGTTCTCGCTCGTCCTTATATACCAGTGCTGACTCTCTTCTTCCTCTGCTCTCTGTTGGTCGAGTACAAAAGCAGTATCAGCGTCAGTCATTTTATTCACAATTATGCCGTCCGTGCGGGAAAGATCTTGCTTCTCTAGTGTTTACAAAAACAGCACAGGATGGAAGGCACCTGGACCCAAAGGAAGTGGGGCTTAGCATAAAACAGGCCCTAGGGGACTGACATGAACCAACACAGAAGCTCGAACCAGGGCTGACAATCCAGGGGCCTACCCACTGGCTACTGCGGTACCCCAGGGTCCAGGCAGTGCTCGCTCACCCCGGCTCCTCGGCATTTGGGTGGGTGGACACGTTTGGAAATTCCAGCTGTATCTTCTGGGAGTGGAGGGAATGAAGGAGGATGCTCAGACTCTCTTTCCTTTTTCATTTTTTATTTCTTTCTCAAGAGAAAATAAAATGGTATAGGTGCACAAGTGCTACTCTTCATTTTACAGAGTAGCTAAGTCACTGACCAGATTCGTTTCTGAGGCAAAAGTGATATAGAATGTGAGTGTGTGCCAAGAATGCATTTGGGCACCGGGCCAGGAGAACGCGGCCTGTGTGCCTCCAGGGAGAGTGGGGAGGCCAAGTTATGTTTGGAGGGATGCCTCCTGTCTCTGATGTAGTTTTTTCAACGTCCACCAAAGCCACTCCTCCAAAACTTGAGACCTATCACCTCCCTCTCCGGGCAGCCCCTGCGACTATCTTCTGGGCACAGACAAACCTGACGCCCAGCAGAAGGCCCAGCAGTGCAAGGGAGTCTGACCGGACATGGCATGCCCTCCCTCTGGATCATTTCTCTCCTCTGGAGCTCAGCCAAGGAAATGTGGGTTGCTGAGCCAACCCCCTGCTTCTCCCTCCAAATCACATTGCTCATGATTAGGGAGAGAAAGGCTGAATCTTCCTCCATGGCCCTGGAGTCCTCTCCACCCACTCTCTATACAAAATCAGTTCATCTGGGTAATTTTTAAAGCATAGTGCTTGGGCCAGCTGGAACTAGCTGCCTCTTCCTGGCCAAATGCTTGGGGTTTCTTCCAGCCTCGAGCCTACGTGCTCAGTGTGCTAGCAAGCGCCTCGAGATACAGCCAGGACTGGGAGCAAGGGATTTGCTAACCAGACTTTCCAGCAATTTCCCCAGTTCGGAACAAGCAGAAACCCTTATCCGTTAGTGAGGCTGCTTGGCCCCAAGAGGCAGGTCACAGAGCTCTGCAGCCCAGCATTCCAGTTCTCCAAAGCCCGGGAGGATCTGGGTATCCGGCGTTGGACCAGGCTCTCTGGCTGCATAGGCCCAATCTGTGCCCCAGCCCTTAAAGAAGTAAGATGATTTTCATGGGGAAACGGATCTGCTTTATTTGCTTTGGTCTCTTCCAGCTCAGAAGTGACCTGAGCACTGCTGAGAGGGCCTGCGGGACCCTGGCTTTATTCTAGAAACTAGGCTAGTTAAATAAAGCATTGTCAAGCCAGGAGCTGCCTTGGACTCTTGGCAAGTGTGTTAACTCAGTATGAAATAATATAAACAGAAAAGAACAATATTCCTTGTTTTCTCACCCCAGGCATATTAGGGGCTGGGGCTCAGCATTCATTCGGGGTGGGCGAAAAGCTTTCAAAAGTTCTGTGTATTTCAAAGAACTTTAGCTTTGAAGATCTAAGGCAGGGAGGGGGCACTGCCTGGTGTGCAGGCTCCAAAAGCTACGTATTGTGCTTTGAGGGCTCAGAGAAATTGAGGAACAGTAACAGTCCTTAGTGAAGAGAAGGAATTGCATCAAATACAGCACTTACCTCCTCTCGGGCACAAAAACATGTACACAAGCATATACAAAAGCCACATAACATTTACGCATTCTTCTTCTGGGGGCCCTGCAAATCTTCCCGGTCATTATTCGTATTAATGAATGTGTGTTTGATTTCCAAACTGCTCAGCTTAAGAACTTGAGTTGAGATGTTCTGGAAAGTAAATAAGCCAGCTGTGCCCACCACAGAGACCCCCAAGCAGAAGTGTGCAGGCGCTCTGATGGGGAGGTTACACACACACACACACACACACACAGGGCAAGGTTGTGTGCTTCCGACCACTAGCCTCGCCTCTGCGCTTTGCAAACTGGAATTCATTCTTCCAGCCACACCCTCCCACCCCATTCACAGAGATGTTTTGAGGATGAACTGAGTCGTTTTTTGTAAATTCTGGGCACGGCACGGAAGGGAAAAAGAAAAGACAGTGTTACTAACCTACTGCCACTACTCCCCCGACTCGGGGCCACAGCCAGTCCGTGGGGGCATTTATCAACTAGGAAGGCCACACTGTGCTCCCCCATGCCCTGTGAGCCTGGGAAGAAAACTACAAGAGGAAACTGTAGATAGTGCTCGAAAATGTGTATAGAAAGCCTTAAAAATCTGACAGGGAGGAATGCATTCCAAGAACACTACCACCTTGCTGATAACTATTGGTTCATAAAAGAATTTAATTTATGTATGTGAATCTCGGAGAGTACCTTTCTCACAGGATTTTCTTTAAGAAAAACAATCTTCAGTTCACTGTTCTTAAACTCCCCCCCAGCCCCCTTCAGGGATACTTCACTCTCTAGACTTGCCAAAGAGCTGTTTCCTAATACATCCTAGAGAATATGATTTCATCTTTCCACAGATGCATTTCTATACACCTGGTATTTCAGTTATTTATTAACCATGCCTAGTTTTGTGGTTTCTTGCTTTATATCTTTAAAGTCATTAAAACTTAATAGGGGAATTAATCATAAAAGAAATCTATCAAACACAGTTGCCACGTACTTTTTTTCTGACTGACATCTTTAAAATGTATTTGAATGTTATTTATTTCATCACACCCAGGGAATAAAAAAAATAATAACTTGCAGCTTCCAAGTTCAGAGAAAGCATAAAAATGTGATTTACTATTTATTGTACAGTTAGGCACATGCATATTATATACTGCATGTTAATCTTCAACGGGCTAAGTTTAGCAAATTTGACAACACTACTGTTTGCTAGTGAGGAAAAAGAATCGACATCTGTTCTCTTCCAGATATGATTTCTTCCTGGAAGGAATCAGAAATACGCCCAAGCCTTCTATTTTCTGGGTAAACTGATAGAATGCATGCTGTTTAAATGGACAGTCAAACCACAATGCCCCCTGGTGGTGAAATGATGCATAAACATTCACAAGTGTGAAAGTTGAGTATTTTTTAACAGAGACCTAATTTTTAAGGATGTGGAAATTTTCTTTTAGTTTTACAAATGCAAAGAGTATGGTATGCTGACAGTGTTCTAAATAAAGAATAGTCACTATGCTGTTAGTAATAGTAGAGGCCCATTGAGTTTATTTAAATCACTTTGATCAAAAAAATTTTTTATGATAAGGAATAATATTTAATTTCACACCGAAGAACTAGAGTATAGGAGGAAAAAACCCAGAAATGCAGCATATGCATTTTTTAAGTTAAATTTACAAGAGTGGAACTGTCAGCAGATACTTACAGGTGGACCTAAGGGTCTGTTAGCTTACTGTCACTTGAGTTAAGATGGAATGGAGCAGATTCCAGATTTTGCCAGGGGACTGAAGACTCCATCTTCCCGTCATGCTCTCAGCATGCACCTCTGATAAGCAGCTTAGAGGGAATTTCCTCGAATCAGACACAAATAGTTATTCTCAGGTTCCCTTAATCCAAACACACATTGCTCGTGAATTAGGCCTCATAAATCTCAAAAATGGTTAGCAACACGTGAAGGCGATGTTGTCAAGAGGCTGGAACACACTAAATGGGAACGTGTGAACTGTGGACCCATTAATCATACAGACAATACTGACGCCTTGCAGTAATCAAGGCAACAGCACCCTTCTTTCTGAGAAAGCAGCTCATTTTACCTCTTACTATCTCTGAAAGTAGGGAGGCCCGGGACATGGACAGTCACTGCGAACCCTCAACACCTGAGAAGTTGAGCCTAACATTTGAGGTCATGCGGCAGGTGCTGAATGAAAAGTCACCCCAGCACCCTGGTCCCATCTTCCAGAGCTGCCTTCTTTGCTAGTAATGATTTGTATTGAGTGCAAACCATTTCAAGGCACTTCGCCGATGTCGTATAAGATGCTGCTGAGACATGCCGTGAAAAGGTACAGCAATACCCGGATGCTCAGGGATACACATGCTCACAGCAGCACTAATCACAATAGCCAGAAAGTAGAAAAATGTTCGACTCATAAACAGATACATAAAAGGGGGTATATCCATACAATGGAACAGTATTCAGTCATAAAAGGAAACAGAGTACTTCTATAGGCTACAGTATGGATAAACCATGAAAAGATTGAGCTAAGTGAAAGAAATATCACATACTGTATGATTCCACGCAGACAAATGTCCAGAATGGGCAAATCCACAGAGATAGAAAATGGATTCATGGGGCGCCTGGGTGGCTCAGTTGGTTGGGCAACTGCCTTCGGCTCAGGTCATGATCCTGGAGACCCGGGATCGAGTTCCACATCGGGCTTCCTGCTCGGTGGGAAGCCTGCTTCTCCCTCTCTCACTCCCCGTGCTTGTGTTCCCTCTCTGGCTGTGTTTCTGTCAAATAAATAAAATCTTTAAAAAAAAGAAAAAAAGAAAATGGATTCATGGTTCCCTGGGACTGAAGGAGGGGACAAGTGGGATGATGGCAAAGGGGTGCAGAGTATCTTCTTCGACTAAGAAAGATTTCTAAAATTGACTCTGGTGATATATACTGAAAAACAGCAGACTGTACAGTTCACATGGATGAATTGTATGTGTGGCACATTATATGTCAATAAAGCTGATTAAAAAAAAAAAAAAGGATACTGGAGAGCTTGGGAGAGACAGGCTGCATCAAGCTCCAGTGCACATAAAAGCATTCCTGTGTGAAAGAAGAATAGGAGAGAAAGTAGAGGGAATGGCGTCAGATTCCAGAGAAGCACACTAGAACCCATCCCAGTCTCACTTTTGCAGAGAGGGAAGATTCGACCCAACCCCACAATCCCAGAAACTTTCCACATAAACTCCAGAAGGAAGTATCTTTCCCCAGATCCCAAAATTAGAGGAGGACGCACTTTAGACTGCAGGAGTTTTCAGCCCTCCCGCACCCCCCCCCAAAAGAACCCGCCATCCTCCCCCACCAGAGATCTGAATTTAATTACCCGGGGCATCACTATGTCTAAAGAATTTTCCCAGGTGATTCAAATGCTCAGCCAAAGCTGAGGACCACTCTCTGGGAGACAGCCAGCAAAAAAGTCGGAGTCCACTGAGAAGAGAAAGTTGGAAAGTCTGCTTTCTGTTTCTCTTCCCCTTCTCCTCCGTTTGCATCTAAAACCCCACAGACATGTCTACGTGTGGCCCCAGCAGGTGGGACATTGTCATCTAGGGGCAATTTTTGCAAAGAACGCTGAAGTGTTCACACAAACGAAAACATCTGCACCGACTTGCCTGGTTTGCACAGGAGGCAAGTACTGTTGTACGAGACATTTTGTGTTACCAAACACCCAAAACCAAAAATTAAAAGAAAAAAATAAAAGACCCAAAGTTTGTGTCCAGTGGAAAGCATTTATGTTCCAAGTTCAAAATCGTGTGGGCATTTACAGAACCTCAATGACTAGCGCTCAGCTGACCCCGTGTCTCACCCAACATTCTTCACTGTTGAGTGCCTGAAGATGAAAGCCTTCCCCTGCCCCCACCCCAGCAAGGCTACACATACTTCCCTTTTCCCTGGCTGGGTTTTAATCCAAGCTCAACATCAGTAAACCTGAGGGTGGTACTTGCATCGCTCACTGCCCAGAGAAAGAAATACACTGGCTTTGAATTCTCTCTTTTGGAACCACTCTGAGCCAGAAACCAATCAACCCCGAGCAGGACCAGCACACGCGTTGCTGTACATGCTCTCTCTCTGGGTCTGTACTGATCAATGGCAATTTTGGAAAACATTGCCTGAATAATTCATCGCAGAAAAAAAGCTCTTGGATTAAATGATATTACTGAGACTTCCAGCACAAACATACATGTGTTCCCGAAAAGCTAGTCCAGCTGGAAGGCTGTTCAGAAATAATCAGGAGGACACCTACGCTGAGCCCCCCATTTTGTAAATTGCGACAAGTCGTCTACCCACCCCCGGTCACACAAAAATGCTCAGGTGTCTCAAGCAGGTGTTCCACCAGCATGTGCCTGGCACGTCTTGCCACGCTTTGCTCGACATGGTGAAGCGCTGCTGTGGCCAACTCAGGAAGGCGGCCTATAGCGTGTTTAAAAAAAAAAAAGGGGGGATGAAGAGAGCAAGAAGTACAGAAAGGATGGGTATGTTTTGTGCAGAGTAACACTGAACAGCAATGGGGATGATTTAATTTAATCTTGGCAAGTGGAATGCAGACTTAACACCCACAGTAAATGCCAAGCGATCCATACACTTTTTGTTAAAGACCCGTCTTCCCTCCACTGCATACACAATCATGCGAACAGGGAGTCCTGCCCTGCCTAGAAGCGGCAGCACACCTAGGTCGATAAAAACTCTGCACTGAAAAGTCCCCCCAGATCCATTGTGGGCTCCCACCCTGGCATCACATGCCAGAGCCCTCAAGGGGTGCTCATCACCATTCCTGCCTGTTTTTCTGGTTTGTTGTTTTGCTGTGTTTTTTTTCACTGGGTGCAGAAGCCAGGTTCCGGCCCACTTCCCACCCCCCCCCGCCGCCTCCTTTCCAAATGACTCAAAGCAGAGAGGCCTCAAAATGGTGAGGAGCAGTTGGTACTACTTAATCCTAGCTAGCCAGGAGGAGGAATGTCTATTCATAGTACATAAAGATGGAATGTAAGGGAGGGGCCCCATGGCATGGCACGAAATTCAAGTTCTCAACAACCAGAGACAAAGGGACCCACATCGACTTGACCTTGTTTTTTTCACTAGTTGGTTCCACAGACACAGTTTCCATCAGCTGGTATCAAGCCCTGTGCTGGATACCGGGGCCACAGGTAAAAAATAAATAAACAAAACCCAGTCCTCATTCTTGAAGAGACAAAGCCTGGCGAGGGAAAAAGTCAAATGCACAGTTACGAGTAACGCACTGTCAGTTGCCGGTGAAGGAGCTCTGAGCCACCACAAAGGGAGCCCTTCCGGGAATGAGCATCACGGACCCGGAGGCCGAGCTGCTGCAGGGCCTGCAGTCTCTGCTGGTTACGGAACACAGAAATTCTCTGTGAGCCCTTCCCCCAGCCCCGGTCAGTTAGAAAGGTCAAGGAAGGTGACAAGTGAAGAGGTAGAACAGCGGCCACAAGGAACAAAAATGGAGACTATCCCAAAGGGGCGGGGAGACGGCCAGGGGTTCTCCATGAGCCAAGCCCATCCAGAAAGATGGTGCCATGTCCGTGCTGCCCCTCGGTCAGGGGCAAGGTGAATGGGAAACAGCGTCTGGCCTGTCACCTGCCCCAAGCAGAGCGATCCCGATGAATCTCCCTCCCCCAGCCCGGACACCTTCAACTGCTAAGAGACAAGGACCCTAACTATTTTTCACATGGAAGAAGAAAAGCCCAGATGGTTTTCATACTTAGTAAAATTCAGTTTTAATCAAACTCAGTTAATTATTGACTCAACGAGGATGAAACAAGAATAAAATCATTTTTGCCTTAAGCCAAACTATTAAGAAGTCTCATATAGTTAATAGACTAAAAGTCCTCCGAATCTTTCCTTTAGCCTTTGTAATATCCAGTCTTAACTCCATCATTATTGAGCTTATCTCTCAATGCCCATGAAGGGGATGCAGCTAGGGAGGCTGCATGTCTATGTGGGGGGAAAGGAGGTGGGATTGCCAGAAATGAACACCACCGTGCCTCTTCACTGGATCAATAAAGCGACGTAACGCCCTTTGCGAGTTTTCTTATCACGAAGGACTCCCAGTTTTCGTGGGTCACTAATCTCTCTTTAGGGCCAAGGTGCTCAGGCCTTTCTGGGCCTCTGCCCCATTGCTGCCCGGCACTGAAGGGCTTCCCCTCATCGCACACCCGGTGCACGGCGCAGGGGCAGACTGGAGGAGTGCTGTTTCTGGGCACCCTGGCACTGACGTGGGGCCAAGACGGGCCTCCTCTAGCCCACACCCTGTAAACTCCAGAAGCAAAAGGGCCTCCATGAGCGACAGAGTGACGTTCACCGAGGAGTGAGAAAAAAACCACAGAGGATGATAAGGAGGCCTAATGAAGTTCTTTTTTTCCCCTTTATGTTGACAACCGTGATGATTTCCTAAAAACATAAAATTCCCTGAAAAATGTTTTTCCTAAACGTTAGTACCTCTAGTATATAGTCTGCCTTCTATTTTCTTTTTCCCCCGGGGATGGAAGAGAAGGTGAAGGCATAAAACAACACAGCGTTGGTGAAAATGAGCTAAGGTGACATCTCTGGACCCAGGCACTGTCCCGGTAGCATGGAGCCGATAGGTCACACCACAGGACTCTCTGCAGTGCGAAAAATGCTTAGATCCCTTCGCACAAGTATTTATCAAGCATAACATAAGGTGTGGGAGGGGCAATATAAACACACTATTCCTACTCACACACAATTAGCCTAAGGCCCACTTACTATTCAACAATCACGGCCATTGGTATAAGCCCAAACAGATTTACAGCTCGAAATTATTTGGTTTCATGAATGCACAGCTTATAAACTCAGACCTGAGGACCAGTCGCCTTTGCCTGAGGTTTCCCCTGATGGGCAGGAGCTATGGACTGGTGTTACAGGTGGCCGAGTCCAGGCATTGATTCTAACCACACTGGTGGGGATGCTGATCATGGGGGGCCAGGGCCTATAAGGGAAATTTCTGAACCTGTCACTCAATTTTGTTATGACCCTAAAATTGCTCTAAAAAATAGTCTAATACAAAAGTGGGGAAAAAAATCTAAGAAAGGAACACATTCTGAATAATGTTGAAAGAACACCTGCCGTCAGAGCTAAAGATGGGCTTTTCTTATGGATCTATAGTTTCAGGGAGCCACGCGGACCAGCGTCCCCCAGCACGTGCGCCTCAGTGTCTCCCCAGTCACCCACACCCTGAGCCTGAGCAGCAGCTATCTGGCCCAGGGCCGACGGTCACTGGACACCAAGGTGAAAGGCGGACTCACGCAGGGAGCTTTGGGCCGTAGCATCTGATACCCCCCCAGCACCAGGCATGCTCCTTCCTGACCATGCCCTCTTCCCAAGCTCCCTATTAACACTGTTCTTGGCAAAATTCAGTCCCTTTGATTTCTGAGTACTTAAATGCTCTCTTTCTCGGTGGTTGGATGGAGCAGGGAGGCAGGTGAGTGAGGATGTCGGTGGTCAGCATTACCTTTCTCCTTCTGTGAAGGCAGCCCAGAGAAAGAGGTGGCTGGAGCAAAATGTCCAAGTCTCGGGCCGAACCCCCAGCCCCCTTGAGGACAGCCACCCCAACCCCATAGTGCAAGACGAAAGCTATGATTGGGCCGGCCATAGCACGTTGTCAGCAATACGGTCCGAAGAGGCCTCTGTTAGTAGAAAACCGGAGACCTGGGGTATACAGAGCCCGTGCTCACTGTGAACACCCACGTGCCCGAGAAGGAGCAAGGTGGACAAAGTCATTTGGCACACCACGCCCAGGGAGATGTAGCGGCCGTAGGGAGGAACAGGCTTCTCACATTATACGCACCGCCAGGCGAGGGAACTAGACGCAAAGTCTATGCCAACCACCTGCCAAGAGACAGGCGTCCTCTCTTAAAGGCCACTCTCCACTCATCACGGGCCTGCAGTTCTGCAGCAGGCATTGCGAACCTCAGGACACCCCAGCATATGCTTTGCCAACCGGGCCCTTATCTGTACGGGACGTTAAAAACGCAGAACACCAACGATGACTACAGACATGCTTGACTTTTTTTTTTTTTTTTAAGCAACAGGGGCATGACAAATGAATGGGAGAGAGCATTCTTGACCCTTCTGAGAGACAGCGTGTTCAAGTAGTCAGAAGGGGTGAAGGGGGGACGGGACTAGCATGAGGACTCTGGGAATCTGAAGAAAAACAAGACGGGGAACAGCAGGGGGCGTGTGTGCAGGTGATCAGGGAAGCGGAATCACACCCTGTGGAAAAGAGTCCAAAAGAAGTATGAGCTCTAACTGGCCAAAACTTACGAGAGACAAAATGAAAATCCATAATTCAGCTTAAGACACCCCATCAGGGGTTTAGAAGAGTTTGTGGTTTCCCATTTAACTCTTCCTCTCCTAGGGAATTTCTGAGAACTAGAAATGTGTATCAATTTTGATTCTTTAACTACAAAGTAATTTGAAATTATAAAAGTAATCCATGTTCATTAAAAAAGAAAATCAAGGACAGACTGGTCTACAGTAAACCATGATCATTTTCCTACGGCTACCCACCCAAGCCCACCCCAGGGGGGTAGAGCCTGATCAACAGTCTGCTGCTCAGCTCTCCAGACCTTTTCCTGTGTGTACACAGATGCATATTTAAAAAATGATTTTTAATTAAAAACAATCCAAATCAATGAAACATCTCTACTTTGCAATATGTCATGCCCAAGAGGTCTGACCTCCTGGGCTCAGCCACGGAATAAAGACACCTCCGTCCACGAGACAGTGGTGAACTGAGTCGGGGCAAAGTACCTAAGGAGGAAATAACAAGCCTCTCTAAGGACAGGCCTAAAACCCTCAGAATCGGCTGTCACCATGCAATGGACATAAGCCTCTCACTCAATTGACAGGCCTTCCTCCGGCTATAGGATCCTGACTGTAATTACAGGAAAGGCCATACCATAAAGATGGGGGGAGGAGCTAATTGACGAAAAGTTCAATGTGCTGACTCAAGGACCTATGGCCAAGCCTTCAGTTTCTTCTCCTCAAAAAGCCAGTGATGTACAGCCCATTAAGCCACGACCCCGCAGACCCAGGAGATGAGGCATTTCCAGGCAAAGCACATGTCATGTGTGAGGCTCACACACAAGACTCCTGGCCTTTGCATCAGAAGGTCTTTCCTGTGCTTCGGCCCAACAAAAGAATTTTCAAGAGGCACAAAAGTGATCTGTTGCTGACTTTGTTCTCTTTTGTCTGTTATTGCTTTGTGGTCGTTACATGTTTATTTACCAACCCACCCAAAATGCAATAGGAAAGACTTGGCCTTGAGTTTCAGACCTCCCTTAAGACTCTGGTTCCCAACTTAGTGGCTTTTCCATCACGATAAAAGCCTGGAATCCAGGCCCTGCTCAGCGAGGAAGTGTGCCATTCATCTCCGCAAAGGGAGAGGAAATTAAGGATGGCCACTTACCATGCAGGGGGTGAGAACACGGATTTTACAGGGTCAGACAACTATCTCAGCTGCATGCTCTTGGCCTGGTTACCTATCTTCTATGTGCCTCAGTGTTCCTGTAACAAAAATGGGAACAGGATCGTGTCAAGGGGTCAATTTATGTAAAACGCACAGAAAAAGTGGCGTGTATTATATATGTATGGGCATGTCAGTATGTGGCTAGTGCCATAGAGGTGCTAGCTATATTTATTTTGTGGCTTTCCATTGTCATGTCATTAATGAGAACTCACAAATGATTCTCTTTAAACACCCCAAAGATATTTTATAAATAAGCCAACTGACACTGTGGCAAGAATGGCCTAATGCAATTGCTCTTCTCTGCTATAAAAAGGAAATAATGAACACAGGCATCAATTTCCCACAGCAGTGGACACAGCTTGATGCAACAGATATATTCCTGAAATGTCATGTGTGTAAACCAAATTATACTTCCAATGAACTGGGTAAGCTTGCCCTTGCAGTAATGGATCTTGCGATGAACCCTACTGTTCCAAGGAAGCTTCCGGAACAGACCTATGCTAGCCATAGGTTTCAATATGCAAGTGCTTAACATAGGACATTTTCTTCTGGTAGGAGAATGAGCATTAGGCCTGGACAGACAAGGGAAATAGGGAACTTCTATTTCCTAGTAACTGGTTCCAAGTTTTTCAGACTTCTTCCTGAAGGAAGGCCAAGCTCTGACAGGAAAACATCACTGGTAATCAAATTTCCAAAGGTGTGACCACTGCACAGGGGGCCAGTCTGTACTGTGCAGGGAGAACTACGATGCTTTTACCAAAGTATCACTTAGCGAAAACGGTAGATATGGAGTATGTCCCACCCTGACTCCATGTGATTAGTAATGGTTACTCAGAGCAGCCTGCTGAGCGGGTCTGACGACAGACGTCTCTCACGGGTACAGGCCTGGAGACGCCAATGCATGCATGCCGGGTACTCGCCATTCCCATATTTATAGTACATGAGTATTCAATATATGAGGGATGACGTTCCTGGTTATTTGTCAAAAGGCTACAAACTGAGGGAAAAAAACATTTTGATATGATACTGCATACTCTCTCAGAACCTATTACCTCTGGAATTATAACTCTGGAAGTTACTGCAAATTATTCAGGCCACATAAACACCACAATAAAATTTCCCTAAACCGATATATAAAGAAAGTTTCAACATAAATCCAGTCTCACTTGGGAGGTAATAAGGGAACAGGAATTCTGTAAACACCTCCTAATAACAAATCTTGGGCTACGGCCCCAAGGTCGAAGGTCAGAGCCCATTTCTTGCTTCCTGTCATGGTTCTAGATGTAGCAAAGCACTCTTACATTCACAAAATTAACCCAACGTGGATTGGACGTTGAATATATTTGATTCCACCACACTGGGAGGTGGGTTTTATATATGATGATTAAGGTGAGGCGAAGGAGTTACAGGAACAGGCTTAACGGCTAAAGGGTCACCGAGGTGGTCTCTCAAGCGGATGATGTCCTCGGTCAATTTGCCTAATGGCTAGTGGATAAAAAAGAAACAAAACATGACACACACACCTTCAGAAGCCATGTTTTCTTCCTGACTGTGCAGTCATTAAGGGATGCCTCTCTCCATTTCTACTGGCCTAGCGCTCAAACTTTCCCGTTCCGTGTTTTGGGAAAGTATCACTTGCTACACTTAGATGTTCCAGGGGCAGGGAGAAAGCCAGGGGAGGGTGTTAGCCAACAGGAGGTGAGCATCTCAGGGAAAGATGGAAAGGAAGCACAGGGCCTAAGGGGTAGGGCTTGGGTCTCCAGAAGCCTCTGGTGCTCCACCCCCTCCTCAAATGACTGTTATTCAAAATCGCTTCAGATGCTTACATTTTCTCCTGGGGTTTCAAATTCAGCCCTCATCTTCCAGCTTGCAAATAAAGAAACTGCAGGTGTGAGTCAGCGACTCCGAGTTTGATTGAATTTTGTAATCACTCCCACACACAGGCAATGCACCCTCTTATACTTCATTGAAAACAAGGCACTGAGTACCATTAGATCTTCAACACAGACTGGCATGAGGGAAGGGAGAGAATTAAGTTCAACTAGTGTTCATTGAGCAACTAGTAGGTGCCTGGCCAGGGTTAGAAACGGATTAAGACACAAACGTTTTTGTCAAGGAGCAAGTCATGCAGTGGGGAAGATGACTGTGTGCCTGGACCAACAGGCCAGGGACGGACCCACCGTGTCCAGGTAGCGCCGGGGAGGGGGTGACCATCTGTCTAGGTGAGTAAAGCTCTGGGAAGGCTTCATGGAAGATACGATGCCAAGAACTGGGTTTTGAAGGATGTGCAGGAGTTTGCCAACAGAGAGGGTGAGAAAGGGCAGGGGCACAGCTGGCACCAATAATTCAGCCTGCTAAGTGTAGCTCAGTTTGGCTAATGCACCAAGTTGGCAAGCGGAGGGAAGGGGAAGGACAGGGGGCTGCACCAGGTGCTGGGGCCAGGTGAGGGATTTGTGAACCAAGCCAAGATGTTCACAGTGACTCTTTTGCATGGGCTCATTGTATTTTTATTTTATGAGTTTTTTTAAGGAGTCCTGTTTCGCAATAGGGCAAATGGTGATGGGGAAGGTTCTGAGCCACTGAATTCACTGAGTATTTGAGGGCTTATACTGGGGAAGAGAAGTAAAAGTATACTTGGTAAGGGAACCCCATTCTTGAGGAGTCATCACACTTTGATGTAGGATATGGAACTGAGGGCAAACCTGTTGAATGTTCCAGTAGGTGCTTTCCAATTCAAAGAAGGACATCTGAACCATTAAGAGGGACTTTCATTTCATCCGGCCTCTACGTAATATCAAAAGGCCCTGACTTGTCTCACCTCTGTCCACAGCAAACCAAAAGTCTGAAACTAGTCCAATGTTGGAAGAAACCAAGTGTTCAGGATCTTCTCGTAGAGAGTGTATATCAATTTACAGGCATGACACCAATGAGCACAAGACAACTGCACCAATTCTGAGTGCCAAAGGAGCCCAATGTGATGACTGAAGACAGAACCACACAAACACATGCACATTAATAACAGACTAATTAGACCTGAACGCTAGTATAATGCCGAGTTATTCACATGCCACACACTATCAAGTACTTTCAGCAGGCCTCTATTCGTTCACGGCTGATGGTCAGTGTGACCATATATTATCACCTAGCTATTTACCTTATGTACCCTTGATAAGGAAAAGTCAACCCAAAATAAAAGCAAACCCATACCTCAACCAAGAAAAAAAAAATTTTCCCCCAATCTGAACAAATCGTTTAGTATAAAAATAAACAGAACTAGAAATTGTCTCTAATAAACTAATATTAGTCTCCCCAGAGGGTTAATTATGTCGCTCTGTATTTTAAGAAGAATGTAAATTGCCAGTTTCAACAGATGTTCTTTTAAAAGACTTGGTTATCTGGGAAATGATGGGTCTTTGTTCGCGCTTACCCCAGCGGAATAGAAACATTAAGATCATGTGACTATCTGCCAGCGCCCCTCCCCCCGCAACCGCTACCCCCACCAGCACAGACCCTTTGGATGTCAGCAGCCATGGTGGCGAGGGCTCCAGCCAGCACCCCGGTCTCAGAGAACACACAACCTGTTCCGGCAATTTCTAAATTCCCCTTCTACATGGTGAGGACCCCAGGATGGCACCTTCCCATAATTACAAGCCCCAGTTGGGGGTGCTCATGGTCATTTCCATCTGAGTCTTTTACCCTGGAGAGCAGGGCTGTTCGCTCAGGAAGAATCACAGTTAGAACCTTCAGAAATACTAGCCCTTTCTGGATTCAGTTTAGATATTCAAACACGTAACACACAAGTGAACACATATGCACACATACATACTTGAAAATTTCTTCCAAGGGAGGAATGAAACTTTAAGCCTCACTGGAGAAGTGGTTAGTAGAAAAGAACTGGAAACTTCCCTCTGCTTTCTCACAAATAGCATTCTGTAGACACTGAAATGTCATGTCATCAGGTTCAGAGTGAGGACTCCAGCTTGGATATCTGGCCAACCAACCAGAGAAAATGCCCTTGGCACGGCAGTCCACTATTCCACGTGGAGTGACTGCCACCAGCCCAGGGGGCAGAGAGAGAAAGCAGCCCACGAGCATGTGCAGCCACCAACCTCACCCGACCTAACTTCATTATCATCCTGGTTAGACTCACTTCACAGATAAGGAAACTGAGGCTGGGCGAGATTAATGACTCCGAGGAAAACTTAACAGAATGTGCTTTCACTATTGATCTGCTAGTAACAAGCATGAAATCTCATCTCAGCCAGAAAGGTAAGCAGATAACTATTGATCTCTTTAACTGTTTCTGAAAGGGCCTCCTCACCGCAGGATTTAGGCACTCTGAAAAGACGGAGAGGTCTTGGGTCCTACTGGCAGGAGGGGTCACGGTGCCTAGTGCCAACACATGAGGGAATGCCCAAATGATAGTAAGACCAAAAGAACAGCACCAGTGTGGGTAGCTTACCCAAGGCCTCCTCTGGAACACAGCTGAGAAAGATGGCGAACGTTCATCATTTAATCTGATCACCTAGCTACTGTGCCACAGAGACATTCTGACATCCATTTAACAGGTGAAGAAACTAACACTTGGAAAGGTGAAATCAACTGCTCCACGCCACCCAGGTCCTAAGTGACCCATAAAGAACATTCCAGTGTTTGCCTGGCTCACAGCTTGCCCTATTTCATTGCAGTCACTGTCTCAGATGATGCCAGATGAGCAAAGAATTCCCACAGTGCCTGCCGTGGCACCTCTAGAGGCTCTAGGATCAGCTACCTGGGGACCCAGGTGCAAGGCACGGCCGGCAAGGAACGGATGCCATACTAGCAGGCTCAGCTGGAAAACCAGAAAGCCCTATGTCTGCGAAGGAAAACCCAGGAAAAGCTCAATCTAGCCTTCCTGGGGTGGAAAAACGGGCACCACTGTGTAGGTTAATCCATGGCATGATTCCAGGGACACCTTTCACCTAGATTAGGATATGAAACGATGCTACCAGAATCCAGCTGTCAAAACGTGCTCTGCTCCTGGGAGAGTGCTTGGAGAATCCACAAAGCAATCCCGAAATTCACTCTGCTCTAACTGCTGAGACTGTGTCGACTTGAAGGCTATCAGGATAAGGAGCACCCTCCGCATAGACTCGATTCCCATATCCCCTCCATTCCCAGCCAAGGGCGGCAGGCAGCTCCGCAGGGCACACGCCGCAGGCCCCAGAGAGAGAGCTGCGCACTCCAGAGCTCAGACACCAGGGCAAGCGGCGGTCCCAGAAAGCAGCAGCCCAGCTCCATCCACTCTGCAGGGCCCTGCTGTGATAATGGCTGCACTTCGCTGGGGCCTGGCAGAGGGGGGCTACTGGCCCCTGGGTAGAAACACTGCCCTTCTCCCTCCAGTCTAGGTTCCCTGGGCAGAGGTTGATTTTAACTTCGTTCTTAATTCTAGTCATTTGCAGGGCCAGAAGTTCCTGGAAACCAGAGGGAGAGGGGGTTAAATGTAATGAGACAGTCTCATTTTTCCAGATGAGCAAAGAATTGTACACTCCAAATAGTTAGGAATAGTGGCTCTAGAATGCGTGTTTTGCCCTTCCCCCCAGAGGATGTCTGACAATATCTGGGGACATTTTTGATTCCCCCTACTTGGAGAGAGGGGTTGCTACTAGTATCTAATGGATAAAGGCCTGGAATACTGCTACCCATCCTACCATACACAGAACAGAAGCCTTATAGCAAAGAATGATCCGGTACCCAAGGTCAATAGTGCCAAGGTTGAAAAAGTGCCCAGGCTACCCAGAGCTTTTGTAGGAAGTCAGGAGAGAGAACAGGCAAGGCATGACTTTGAGTTTTCCAAAACCTGAGCAAACGGTGGTCTTGATATTATAATGCCATGCAAAGATGTCACATTAATAAGTGACTCCCTTCAAACGTGTGGGCTGGCCCTTAATAGATCTCATTAGTTCAGATTAGTAGATGGGATGCGGAGTTGTGCAAACAATTCCCAGAGCCTCAGCTCTGCTGACACATCTGTTTTTCAGGGGGGAAAATAACCACATCCTTGCTTTAGTCATTCAGGGAAACCTAGCACCTGTCTATATCAACATGTTCGGGATGAGGGGAAAAACAACAACAACAACAACAACGTGGAAAAAAAAAGAGAGAGATAAATTATTTATCCAGCATAAATATTAAAGAAAATTGCAAAACATAGTCTGGTGTCATCATGCTGTTGTTACAGAATCATCTCCTTATAGCTTCTGGCAAAATACTGTTGTCCTTAATATCAGTACACCAGAGCCGTCCGGGAGGTCCCAGTCAGGGCGCGTGTGCCTGCCTGCTGTTGAGGACACTTAGCAGCATGCCAACCGGCTCGTCACGCCCCAGCGACGATGGCGCAGGGATGCCCCGTTAGGAATGAGCCTGAATTAGGAAGAGATCAAGAACTTCTTCCAAACCCAGGATAAAATTTAAAACTGGCCGTCAGTCAAACACAGGGCAGTATGCTGCAGTGACTCTCTGAGAGCCCACTGCTCCCTCTTTAGGAATCCAACGAACTGGTTGTTGGACACGCCCCCTGTTAGCCATTAAATGATACAAACTCAGGATTAAATGAACTCTAGGAGAAAACAAAGGGAAGAAGTACTCCCAATGCAGTACTAGTGAGGAATTCCAGGGAGCTGGGCTGTCTGACTATGCCCCTGAGGCCGAGTCTCCCGCGTCTATAGGGAGGCAGTAACTACACAGAGGGTATTCAGAACTACACAGGATGTGCACTTCCACGTTTTGAAACTTCCTGTGGCCCGTGGCATATGTACCCCACAGTCAGCAGCAAATGCTGAAAATCTGAGCCGGCGGCCCTCCCCAGGAGCCGACTGTCAGCGGCTCGCCAGCACATCCTCACAGTCCCCTCACCCCCAGCCAGACATGGGACAAGGGAGGCGCACTCACAAAAGGATTTTCTTTTCCAATAACACATCTCTCTTGTTCAAAGTTTAGCAAGCTCCTTTCAGTGGCTATTGGGCTCCTAGGTAACCAAGAAGTTTAAGAAATCTGTATGATGATAATTAAACACTGTAAATAATTTATCTACTGAAGCTTTCCTGGCTAGCCCGTTATGCCTTTGTCGGAAAGTGATCCATGCTGACATTCTGAATAAGGTTGGCAAAATAAGTGCAGTGAGAAGTGGTGGGGGGAAGTAGGTTTGCTCTCAATAATGTATGAAGCCCCATGCCGGGGAGAGGGATCTTCGGAAAGCCAGCTCCATGGCAATCTGCTCTTTCATCTGGAGCCGGCTTCGAGGCAAAGGTGCTGCCCCACATCAGAAGCACAATTGCTCGCTTGTGAGCAGATGTCCTTCACGCGGTGGGCAGTGCTCCTTCAACACAGCTGAACAAATGCACACCGCAAGACAGCCCCCCCCCCGCTATTACTGAAAGAACACTGTATATATTAATTTAGCAGGTTGTTGAATAATGTTCGGAAGGGGGATTTATGAAGTAGAAAAATCACGCGGTGAGGCAAAATGACTTTCCAACCAAATGGGAAGAGGAAAGGGGGTTTGGCTTCCAGGGAGGATGAAATGGAAAGACCCTCGGAGAACTGCATCCCCAGAGGGAAATCCGAGACCAGGCTACCCAAGGAGTCAGGATGGTCCCACTGGGGAGGCCCAATGCAAAGTCACCACTTGCCATCTACTTCCCAAGAGATTGTGTTTAACAAAATGGTTACAGTCCACTTACAGTGTGTCGCTGAGGGAGATTGTGAGTGTGTGGGGACATGGGGTATGTGGGAACTCTGCACATGTCACTCAAGTTTCCTCTGAGCCTAAAACTGCTCTAAACAGTAAAAAAATTTTGAAAATGCATACAGCCCTAAGCCCTGTATTCAGCTGACTTGTTTCCTTTTTGCTTGAGAACCTGCACGGAGGCTTCCCACAGTCACCCCAGCTTACTTTGTGAGGCATGCTTGGGTGCAAGGCGGCCCCGCCCAGCCACTACTTTGCACGTCTGTGCTGGGGTGCTGGGGTGGTCGGCCTCACCAGGTGGCACAGCAGAGTATGAGTGTCCTACAGGCACATGAGCCTGATGGGGGGAGCAGGCACCCTGAAAAGGCCATGGAAAGACTATACCCCAGGAGGCAGCTGTTACAGAAATGGAGACAAAGGCGTTACCCCTTCAACTTCTCCTCCTTCCAAATTGTGATGCCAGGACAGCTTTGCCAAACTCCATCATTCCTTTGAGGCTGACAGAAGTTGGTCCACTTCCCGTATGTCGTTTTTGGGGGGGAGAACTGTCTATTTTACCTAAGGAAAGTAAAAGTAACAATCTCCTGAGCGAGCCCAACCTTTAAAGGCCTGCCTCTATTTCTGCACACAAATACTATTGTTTACCACTTTGATAATTATTAAATTGTGGTGCAAAACCCAACTTCTGCGTAAGTATGCATGATTATTAGAGTACGAGTCAATTGTGGATAACACGCAGATATAAATGTAGCTAATAAGTCTCACTGTAATGATTAATCAATTTATGAATACATTATTTCAACTAACAGCTCAGGTAGGGTATCTTAACCAAGTTACAAAGGACATTGACCAATTCAAATACCAGCTGCCGGATCAATGGCAAACTGTAAGTAAACTCTGGGGAATAGGTATACTTAAAAAAAAAAAAAAAA
>PITA01008398.1:0-84773 GCA_004023965.1 Spilogale gracilis
AAGAGACTGTCCTTTTCCCACTGGATATTTTTTCCTGCTTTGTCAAAGATGATTTGACCATAGATTTGTGGGTCCATATGTGGGCTCTCCACCCTGTTCCATTGGTCTGTTTCTCTGTTTTTATGCCAGTACCATGCTGTCTTGGTAATCACGGCTTTGTAATAAAGCCTGAAGTCAGGTAATGAGATGCCCCCAGCTTAGCATTTCTTTTGTGTAGAAAAATTAGATGACTGTGGCTTTACAGCAGATTTGCAATTATTAATATTTATGTCAATAATCACAGCACATCTATTAATAATCTAGAGAGATAATGTACATATATGTGTAAAACTGGAAAATAAACATAATAAAAGAGATACATCTATTGAATGGATAATATATACATGCACATCAAATAAAACAACAGCTGTAGTGACTATGGTATTTATTCCTCATATTAAAATTGACTACATTATTGACAACCTGGAAAGGCAATGGACAATGCAGCTAGAAGGAAAGTCTCAATCAAAGTCTAAAAATAAAGACTATGTACAAAGTGTATTTATTTTTGCTTTTGTAATCTTAAATTGCAGAAATGTATACAGTTAAGTAGCCATCTGTTTTCTTCAAGTAGAACTCATTCTCTTTTCTTTTTCTTACCCTGAAAACAGCTGTCAACCAGGAGGGCAGAACTGAAATTTACTGCTCACATCACATGAAGCATGAGACAGATTTTACTACTCCTTCACACTCAAGATGGTGCTGGGCTGGTTTAAAACTTTGCCTCTTACCAGGTTATCTTTGTTTTGTCTAGTTGATCATCACCTTCTCCTTTTTCCTCCTTTGTGCTTTTCCTTTTTTCTTTTTCTGATAATTCATTTTGCAGGTGACTAGGTTCTGTGTTATAATTCTCTCAAGAAATATTTTTATTTACTTATTTATTATTTTTAAATATTTTTATTTATTATTTGACAGAGAAAGACACAGTGAGAGAGGGAACACAAGCAGGGAGAGTGGAAGAAGGAGAAGCAGGCTTCCCACCAAGCAGGGAGCCTGATGAGGCATTACCTCCTAGGACCCTGGATCATGACCTGAGTCAAAGGCAGAAGCTTAGTGACTGAGTTATCCAGGCGCCCCTCAAGAAATATTTAAGTGCTAGTAATGGACAATTAGTCACTATCAGCGTGTTTGAAAGGTAACCAACATTTTAAATTTTAAAACCATATGCCAATTTTTAGGGCTCTGATTTCCTGGGGGATTTTGGTTTTTGGTTTTTCGGGGTTTTTTTTGTTTTGTTTTGGTTTGTTTTTTTTTTTTTTTTTGGTGTTTATTTTTTTCCTCTAATTGTCAATTCAGTTTTTTCCCCCCTGGTTCATGCAACTATTATCTCATGAATTTTTTTAAACTTTAGTTAAAATTTGCATAGAGTTAAATATACAAATATTAGAGTGTACAATTTGATAAGTCCTGACAAGTGTGTTTTCTTGTGTGAACAACACCTCAATACAGACAGAATTGCTTAAGGACTTTTGTTTTTTGGTGTCCCATTCTGGTCAGTCCATGCACTCCAGAGACAAAGACTATTGTGATTTTCTGTCACCTTAAATTTATTTTGCCTGACTTTAGGATTTCATATAAATGGCATCACATGATGTGCATGTATTTTTTTGTGTCTAGCTTCCTTCTCAATCAGAATGTCAAAAGTAAAATTCATCCATGTCACTTTGTAGTTCATGGGCTTCGGGTAGTCAACTAAGAAAGATGGTTTGTAGAGATTCAGCCTTAACATAACAAACCTGCACATAGAAACCTATGCTTCAGGCAGATTCACAATAGTTTAATAAATGGCACAGGAAAGAGGTGAGTAAGAAGGCTATTATAATCATTGATAGTGCATGGTCAATAATGAAGAAAAAAAAGCACAGATTAAACAAATACAAAATAATTTTTGACTTCAAAATAGTTATGGCAGACTGAGACCAGAAAATAGCTTAAACAGACAACTAACTAACCAAAGTGGACAAATGGACATATTGATACCAAACTTTGGAATTTATTCCCATTAACTGCAATTGTTCGACTAGATTGAACTAGATTGGGCTTACCTGTACTTTACTGGTGAAATAAAGCAGACTTAACAGCAGAAACATAAAGGGAAATACTATTTATTTTCTAGCTTTAAAGTCTGACCCAGGACGCCTGGGTGACTCAGTGGTTAAAGCCTCTGCCTTCAGCTCAGGTCATGATATCAGGGTCCTAGGATCTAGGCCCGCATCAGGCTCTGTGCTCGGCAGGGAGCCTGCTTCCTCCTCTCTCTCTGCCTGACTCTCTGCCTACATGTAATCTCTCTCTCTGTCAAATAAATAAAAAAATAAAATAAAATAAAATAAATAATAAAATAAAATAAAATAAAGTCTGACCCAGAGACCCAGATCTCTACTAACTGGAAAATCAGATAGTTATCATTATGCTGTACAGTTGATGAAGTTTGAAAAGGTTTTTTTTTTTTTTTTTTTTTTTTTTTTTTTTTTTTTTTTTTTTTTTTTTTTTTTTTGTACTCTTGCCCACAGTTTTATAGTCATTTGGGAATTGAAATGCTAAGAAATCAATGCAGCAGGGATTCAGGAAGACTGAAAAGTGGGGAAGGATACAACATTGCAACCTAGAAGCACTTTCATCCAAAATAAAGCACTTTCAGCAGGGTGGAAATGAGAACATTGCTGGATATAGTACATTCTCAGTATCCTATTTCCTTATTTTTGATTATGAAAAAACTAAGTACTTGTCTTAGACAGACAGGAAACCTATGTTCTATGGATGTAGTTCACTTATGGAAATAGGGCAGAACACTGCATTTTGTAAATTGAATTTCAGGTCTAGATATGAGGAGGGGATTTAATTAGTGCTTATATAGTTAAGCACTATAACTAGTGCTTATATAATGCTTATATATCAATTACTACAGCTAAGATGGTGATGTTACTTCTTATCCACTTGTCTCTGGCACATGGAACCCAAAGTGTCCAGAGGGCAACTGTAGTTTATAGGCCAGTGGGACACTTGTTTGCCCTGGCAAAAACATTAATCTTTTAGAAACATAAAGACTCTATTATAAAGGGTCAGCAGAGACAGTAAGTATAGGACCCTTAGTGGGTCACTGGAATAATGGCCTCTGGGAATCCTCCTGATTCCTGTCCTTATATTATAAAACTATGTGTTCTTTCTATCAGAACACAGAGCCATATAAAAGTTTATGAATCTGTGTATATCCTGCTTCCTGGGTGATGACATCCCATTTTCAAAGAATATTGCCTCCAGACTGCTGACTTACATATGTATCAGTCATTGTTTCAGTTGCATATCAGGTCAGTATATCATGATTGATATAGAATGTAATCTGATTAGTGGATCCCATGGCCATGGGTCTACTTATGTGCTTAAAAGTGTGTTTCTTGGGGCTCCTGGGTGGCTCGGTTTGTTAAGCCACTGCCTTCGGTTCAGGTCATGATCCCGGAGACCCGGGATCAAGCCCCACATCAGGCTCCCTGCTCAGTGGGAAGCCTAGTGCTCCCTCTCTCACTCCCCCTGCTTGTGTTCCCTCTCTGGCTGTGTTTCTCTCTGTCAAATAAATAAAATCTTTAAAAAAAAAAAAAGTGTGTTTCTTGGTCCCTGGGAATATTAGGTGGGATCCAACTCAATGGACTAAACACACTGAAAACCCTCAAATACTTGTTGAGGTCTTGAGGCCAATAAAGGCAAACTCATGCCCGGAATATGTATCTGTTTCTATGAGACCAAACTGGTCAACTATTGGGATGGAAAGAACCTAACATAGGTATCTTGCCAATGAGTGACTGGATTGTCTCCTAGAATAGTGCCACCCTGGAATCCACAGCACTAATCTTTATTTCTAGTGGACTAGATTTGACAATGGCAATAACTAGACCAGTCTTAATGAGTGTCCATTCTGTTGGACCCATACATATTCTCCACTTCTGCCATAGTGACCACTTCTTTCTTATTTCTATTGTTGGTTCTAGGGTGGTAAATGGCAGAAGCTGTTAGATATTAATCTACCCAGTGATTTTGTCCTCTTGTTATTTAATTTAACATCTGTTGTATAATGTCATCTGGTGGTTGTTATGTTAACATACAATAGATCTTCACACTCTGTGTCCACTCCAATGTGTTCATGCCTCTCCCCTGAATACCTTGCTTCCAATCTTTTTTCTTTCCAGGCCCTTGACCAACTGACCATATGACCATATATTTGAAAAACGTAGGTTCCCTTTATTGTGTATAAAGTAGACTATGTGAGTTGCTCCTGAAATTACCTACTGGAAACATTTTTACTAAATTCTGTCTTTGAATATCCCCCATGAAAGAAACACAATGAAGTCATCACCCATTTTGAATTTTTAATCACAAAAATCCAGGCCATATATAACCAAATGGATTGTTCTTTGTTTGTTTGTTTTTTTTTAAAATGGCCCTAAGGAATGATCCACGTCTAAGCATGAATGGGGAAAAAAAGCTCTGATGTAACAGTGTTGAGTGCAATGGAGTTCTAGTCTACCTGCTTGTGCATCTTGCTTCTGCCTTACAGCCACACTTAAGAGCTCAACCCCAAATGTACCATTTCTTTGTTAAAATAAATGGTGTTGGGTCCATCCAACCGTATGACTTGGTGAATCTGATAGAATCTAGCTAATCATGGGCTTCTCTGGTCTTATGGTCTTATTGTATTGCATGGCCAAGTATTCCTTCTCTAAAAGTTCAGAATCTGTTTTTCACAAGGTTCATACTTCTCTACCCCTGACAACATCATCTTGTTCCAACACTCCAAGAGCCTGTGTTAGGATTTCCCACTTAGAGTTAATACAACCTCTACATTTCCATTGACAGCTCCTATAGTAAGCCTCTGTTGCATTGTATAGGCCACATGATAGGGCTGCTTCATCTGAAGACTAGACCTGATGCAGACCCTTTTTGTCCTTCTCTGAATCCTACCTAAAGCTGGAAAAATCAAAAGTGTATGAACCATAACAATATTCACAGATATCGAACATGTTGTCACCAGAAACCCCAAAACCTAACCGACATTATACTTTCTTCTTAAGAGTAGGACTACAAGGTCTGCTTACTTCTCTTATATTTGAGAGGAAGTCCTTGACAATTATTTCCCTAAATATTTTACTTATATGGTAGGCCACTGAATATTCATAGTGATTTTTTTTTATTTTATTTATTTATTTGGCAGAGAGAGATCACAAGTAGGCAGAGAGGCAGGCAGAGAGAGAGAGAGGAGGAAGCAGGCTCCCTGCTGAGCAGAGAGCTCGGTGTGGGACTCAATCTCAGGACCCTGAGATCATGACCTGAGCTGAAGGCAGAGGCTTAACCCTCTGAGCCAGCCAGGCACCTGTCATAGTGCTTTTTTCACAGCCTATGGACCACATGTGTCCTGCTAATCCCATTGGTGAATTAACCACATCTAGTTCATCCAGACCAATCAATAAGCATTCTCTCATCAAAATAGGTATCAGCATGATATTCTGCAAGATTTCCAACTGGTCTAGGACAGAGAATACTATGACAGAGATGGGCCAAATTCTAAATATATATTGTTAATATTGTAGGGTGATTCTTCCTGATCATGTAAACTGACACAGTTTAGAGTGCAAAATATTTACTAGGGAACAATATTTTTAAAAAGGAAAGGAGAGGAAGTAAGATTATGAAAAGGGATAAGTTGAACCACAAAGCAAGCTTACAACTTTGATAAATGCCAAAGTGAATATTGCTCATGAGGTGTGTCCATCTGGGCTGATATGGCTAGGCATTTATATTCCCACCATACTCTGTCAACAGATATGGGTTGTTCCAGTAAAATCATGACCTGGAGAAGGACAGATTTTGTTTTGTTTTGTTTTTTTGTTTTTTTGTTTTTTTTTTCATTTTTTATTTTAATTTTTTCTTCATCCTGAAGAAGTTGACAGCTGGAGCCTGAGTGATAACTGTCTTTCCTGCAGGTGAACAGTATCTTTTATCTTGAGTACTATCTAATTGATATATCTTACTACTGATCATAGAGGGCTATATCTTTATGAAAGAAGCTGTTTGATAATTGTGCAGACACCCAAAAATGTATTTAATGTACAAGTAAAAAGGGAGACCAGATAAAATGAAATAAGAAAAAAAGAAGATGGTAAAATAAGATTCAAAAACATCTTAAATAAATAATTTAAAAAGAGAACTGACCCAGAACATTAAAATTTAGTATTTGTTGAAGTACTCTGCCCAAATTTAAGCAAAGTCAAAAGAGATGAAAGAAAGAGATAGACTTTCATAAATATTAAGTCAAGGAAAAAAAGAATTAATACTTAATTTTACCTCTTACATTTTAATATTCTTGAAATTAAAAAAAAAGATGCCAATGTATGTCACTTCTGTTTGAGACATTTAATTACCAGTGCAAGACCCTTTTGCCCTTTCTTTCCCTACAACTTTGGGCATTGAAGCACATGTTGGGCTATCAGATCAAAGTAGTTGAACTCTGAACTAACACAAGGAGCATAGCTGTGTTGAAAATTGTATGATTCTGCACCAGACATTAATAAAAAAAGTATCTTGTGTGGATTTCTCTAGTTTTTAGTTACCACAACATAATTTAGTTGTATTGACTAATAAGACACTTATATATTGAGTGACATTATATAAGATATCTATCCTTTTACAACTTGCTTTTCTTATCTTCAAATGGTTGGTGATTATATATACCACAAAATTTTTCATGGTTTAAATGTGCTAATCTAAGTAAAGTAGATCTGAAAGTTCCTGGATTATATTCATATATTTATATGCAAAGGACTGTTTATAGGACAAGAAAGTTACCCACATGGGAGAAAATGAGATCGGCCATAATTTGAGAGTATAAAGGATTAATGTGTTCAGAATTAAGAAGGAAGTAATCTGCTCCCTTGGTAATTTTATCACAAATGAATTTGTCTTTTACACATGAAGGCCATGAAAATATTCTTTTTTTATTAGAACACAGAAATTATAGACACTTTGAAAAACAGATGTTAGACAAAAGCAAAGAGATTAATCAACAACATTAAAAACTCAAGGTTGAGAGAATTACAAAAGTGGCTAATCTAGACTTATCTCACCTGTTTTGAATCCCAGTTTAATAAATCTTGTGTTAGGTGGTATTTTGTAAGCATTTCAGTTGGATTCCACATTGTTGGGGTAAAACAAAGTTCTACCTGACATTGCACCCAATTTCTTCTCCTTCTCCATCAAGGAATTAATAGGAGAAGAGGAAAGATGTATTTTTGAATGGGTATCAGTCCTGAATTAAAAAACAAAAAGCTTTAATCGGAAGATTTTAAAAGCTAAGAATGGTTTATGTGTGTGGTAAATTGAATAATGACCTCTTGAATTGTGCCTGTCTATCCAGATCCCCAGAATCTGTGACTGTTACCTACATAGCAAAAGAAATTTTGCAGATGTGGTCAAGTTAAAGATTTTGAGATGGGAAGATGAATGTGAGTTATTCAGGTCAGCTTGTAAACACAGTGGTGTGTATAAATGGGACACAAGAGGAGTTTGTCAGACAGAAAACAACACAACTATCAAAGCAAAGGAACAGGGAATGAGGCTTGAGAATGTGACTCTTCTAGGTTTGAATATGGGGGAAGACCATGAGCCAAAGAATGTAGGTGGCCTCCGAAAGTTGGAAAGGGCAAGGGAATGGAATGTCCCAAAACCATGATCCTGGGGACCCATTTTAGACTGAATATGGGGGAAGACCATGAGCCAAAGAATGTAGGTGGCCTCCGAAAGTTGGAAAGGGCAAGGAAATGGAATGTCCCAAAACCACGATCCTGGGGACCCATTTTAGACTATATATGCACTATAGCTTATTAAAACTGTCTATTTCTGCAATGTTTCAGGGAAAGGTATTACGATACAATGCATTTTTTTTCTCAACTAGCAAAGGTGATGGACTAAAATTATATGATCATTTGGCTAACCTCCAGAATGGATATGTATTGTTTAATTTCTTACAGTAGTAACCAGAAAAAAATACATATTATTTTGAGAGATGATTTTTCTGAAGATCATTGAAGTGTTTATTTTTTAACGATGGCTTTTGAGTTTGTTGGTTGCTATCAATATATTGTGTCATTGAAATATTTTTGATTATTCACTTGTCAGTAATATAAGTAATATGTTATACTTGCCATTTTTACCTCCCTAAACTTATTTATTTTCTCATTTTTGTGAGCAAAAATAATTATACAGAGCTAACCTTATATATTTCTTTGGATTACATGCCTGTGTGACTATATAACAGTCACATTCATGTAACACTAATAAATAAGCATATTTAATAGATCAAAAATGAAATTAAAATGAAAGAGAAAGAACACATGTGAATAGAATATCTAATACCTTCAGTTCCATCAGCACTTCTCTGGGACATACATTGTAAATCCCCTGGAATTTTGCTCCTTGCATTAGAAAGCATTGTATTAGATAACCAGTACAGATCATTTCCTACTGTTAAACGATCTCTCCTTTTTCTGCTGTGAGATATTAATGCCAAACGTAGTACAGATTTAGTTAGATGTTATGGGGTATGATACTGAATAAGCAATGTGACTAATCCTCATTGTGTATTCCCAAGCTGACTCTTAATACTCTATTTTCATGTCTCTTGAGCACTATAGCTTATTAAAACTGTCTATTTCTGCAATGTTTCAGTGAAAGGTATTATGATACAATGCATTTTCTTTCTCAACTTGCAAAGGTGATGGACTAAAATTATATGATCATTTGGCTAATGACAGTAACTTATCTGTATGAATATATATTTTTGAAAAATCACATGCTGTTATGGCAGGAAATAAGATTAAGTTTCTCACATTTTGAAAAATCAGATAATATACATGCCACAACTAAAAAGACATTTTTTTGAATAAATTTGTTTTAATCTCTGTATGATGATGCCAATCTTGTGGTTTTTTTCATATTAGAGTGAAATGTAGAACAGAGCTTTTCTATTTCTAAAAATCCTGGGTTTCTTTCAAAGTTTCTGGCCTTCAGGTACCCTAAGTGACCTAACCCATCATTACAAAGGACCTTAATTTACATGAAAGAGTGAAAACAACCCACAGTTGTTGCCATTAATGAAATGGCTCCAACTGTCTGCCAACATTGAATAATTTAAGTGCAAAATGACTTAAAAAGGACTGTGGTGTTTTGAAATTTAAAACATCTGCTAAAACTTGCTTTTCACAAATGACCCTAGTAACCTCCCATAGCATGGCCAAATTTCTGGCAGTAATATTAAAGTTGTTAATAACAAAAAGAGAGGTAACAGGCAATCCCCATTAATGTATCTTTGCCATCCATCAACCTTAAACTTGATTTTTTTTTCACTTAAAATCAGTTACTGTGCTACCTTTGGATACAATTATATCTAAAGACCATTATGGGTTCCATCTTGCAATTAATACCCAGAAATCATCTCTCTTGCATGAGATTAACATGGACATTGATAATTACAAAGTATTACATCTAACTGACACAAAGAGTAGGACTGTCTAAAAATGACCCTGAAACTTTCCCTTTGGCTGCATGGGAAATGATACAAAGGGATCTGGAGGGAAATGGCACCAGCATGGTGCTCTGGCAACCTTACATGTATCTACCCAGGGGATGGGGGGCAAAAGCTGGAAGCACTATTGTCTGAACCTTGGCAAATATCCTTGTGGTCTCCTCTGATCAGGAGAAGATGGGGGCTAGTGAGACACTACATCAGGTCTCTTTCTCACTGCCCCCTCTTTTCCCCTGGGAGGCCATATTGAGACAGTTTCTCATTGTCTCCAAGGTTCTGAAAGGGTGTCTGCACTCTGTTCAGGATATTGCTATAGACTGAAATTAGTGAGCAACACCCGGTGCTTTTTGTTTCAGTGTTATCCCTTTCAGTATGTGGGTTATGGATATAACCACCTTTCGCTATTTCTTCCTTTCCCTGTATATATCAAGTAATAAACTGTCTGAGTCTTAAAGTGGCTGCTGTATCTTTACTAGTTGAACTGTCAGACGTGGCCTTGGCCTTACTTACTGTGGCCTCACCTTCACAGGACCATGACCATCATTGTTCTAACAGAAGTAACTGCAATGATATTTAGCTCCTGCAGAACTGAAAGGGATTCGATTTTCAAGATGTCCCTATTTTTAAACAACTCTTAAAAATAAGCAGAAGTCAATCCAGACTTCCTGGTATCCAAATCTGTAACTCATGTGTGTTCCTCCATGAATCAGACTGCTTACCCTGAGAGAATCTTTTCACTGGAGTGTAAACCCATTTGTGTACCTGATGGATCACATGATCACCAGTATTTCCCTCTGAGGAATGATGAGAAGATGGACAAAATACACCTGTTCTCGCTTTGTTGAGTCTTGGCTTCTAAAATTCTTCTTTCTCTAAGTCCATTCTGTCGAAGGTATGAAAATTTTCCTGACACCTATGATATGAGAGGTAGTGTCCCTGATGAGGTAGACATTTTAGAACCCTAATATTTAAGGAAATAGGCTGCCATGGTGTGAATTGTGTCCTTCCAAAATTCATATGTTGAAACTTGAAACTTAAGTACCTTAGAATGTAACTGTATTTGGAGATAGGGCCTTTAAAGAGGGTAATTAAGGAGAAATGAAGCCATATGGGTGGGGCCTACTCCAACTGACTGGTGTTCATATAAAAAGAGGGAATTTGGACTTATAAGGAGACACCAGAGATGTATGTACATGGAAGACCAACACGTGAAGAGGCAGCAAAAAAGCTAAGAAGAAAAGTCTCAGAAGGAATCATGTTCTAGCCCTCAGAACTGTACCACCCATTCTGCTGTATTTTGTTATGGTGGCTCTCAAAAATGAATACACATGCTAATTAGGAAAGAACATGATGGAACTGAAATTATGAATGTACTAACATAAGAAAAATCATATTTATAGAAATTCTTTATGTAATTACTATCAACTACTATTTGCTTTTGAACTTAGAAAACCCAACTCACATAGAGATGGTCACCTCAGGGGTGAGAGATGCCATGCCTCATCATGCTGATACTTTCTTAGGTTAGACAGTTGCTACTCTAGTCGAAACTTCTGACTGGCCACACCACGGCTTCCCTTGAAATTAAAATATGCCATGTTTTCAACTTTCTGGACCATCTGAAATCTGATAATGGTGGACTTTTTGATGCAAAAACAATTCAACAATAAGATCCTCAAGATATTCAGAGGATCTCCTATGTCCCTTACCATCCACAGACATCTGGTATATTTGAGCATTAGAAAGGTCCCTTCAAAAACTGGTGTAAGAAGTTTCTGACTGCTACCTTTACCTATTCTTTGTTCACACATCTACTAGGGGAGTTTTGTCATTGAATGTGACTGTAACTAGAAAGGGATAATCCGGGGCACCTGGGTGGCTCAGTTGGTTAAGCGATTGCCTTCGGCTCAGGTCATGATCTGGAAGACCCAGGATCAAGTCCCACATCGGACTCCCTGCTGGGCGGGAAGCCTGCTTCTCCCTCTCTCACTCTAATTGCTTGTGTTCCCTCTCTGGCTGTGTTTCTCTCTGTCAAATAAATAAAATCTTAAAAAAAAAAAAAAAAAAAGAAAGGGATAATCCACTCTCAGTTTCTTCCTGGGTACTAATTAGGATGAACAAGTTGGGAGTTATATATACCCATGTCAGATTTTTGTCCCCATCATTCTTAAGTATGATGATTCATTCTTTTTCCTAAAGGCAACACCAGGTCAGCCTGATTGTTATATACTCTGAGTATCAGCTTGAACAAAAGGTTCAGTCACCTGGATTCTATGTTAAATCAGCATAGTCCCAGGTCATAAAGATTAGGACCACGTGGTTGAATGTTCTACCACGTGCCATATCCACTGATTGTGTCCAAAATTTGATCACTACACTCCTTCACCTTGCAGATGAGTGTATGGAAAACAGTAGAGGATGGCTCCAGATCTTTCATCTTCTTAACAAAACCCCTGTCAACACAGTACTATCTTCTCCATGCCCATTTCTATGGCTGTCACTCAGTCATTTTATATGGAAAGGAAGGCTCCCTGGCTGATAATGTAGACAGATAGTATAAATTTAACTTAAAGCTCTCAATAGGTTCTCCAGAAACAAGGACTAATCCAATTTATTCAAACTAAACTGGGAACTTCTGGATTATAGTTCCTGCCTCTTTTCTTAAAACATATCTGACTTGTTCATCAGGTATATAAGGAAATACTCCTCATGCCCTGGAGGACTTTCAGGCTAACCTCAATTCACTGTCCTGTTTCAGATGTTGATATGCCCCAGAATCCTTTCTTGGAAGCAAAGATGGGGTCTGTAATTGGTACTGCATCTAGGCACTACATCATCTGACCCCAGATTAATGACTCCAGCCATGTGGAATAGCCAGTTCAGAAACCTGAGAAGAACAATACACAGCTTTCTAAGGTATACCCTGATTTGTTCAGCTGGTTAAGACCAACATACTAGGGCATATTTGAAATATGAAGGCAGGCCCCATCCTGCTGCTTGGAGTCATACTGATAACAGTCTAAAGTAAATGCTGAAAGAGAAAAATTGAACAGGTTTGGTTCCAGCCACTCACTATCAGATTAGCCACAATAGTCAATGGAGAGGTATACTTATGAGGAAATTTCCCAGAAATCAAGATTATAAAAAACTAGGGGCAGATATTGTTGGGAGACAATCCCCAATGGATGTCTTTATTTTGCATATCTTGTTATAGATTCCTTTCAGTGATGTTTGCACAGCAAAGAGACTGGGGAGATAAAAATAATATCTCCCTTCAACACACAGGGCAGACTTGTTGACTGTCCGGTACAGTAAAATAATGGCTATACCTGAAGCAAAGGAAGTCACGCTTAGTGCCTATAACAGAAGGTGAGGTTACCTAAGCTCACAGTTTCTTTCCTGTTAACTTATGCGCAAGCTTCACCTGGCCATCTTTGCCATGCCCTATGGGAGTTGGAACCTGAGGAACTTTCTAAAGAAAATGCTGATATTCTGGCTACTGAAATTGTTGTTTCTAAGAAAGTCATTTGTGCCTCACCTAGGAAGGTCATATCTTGCTAGCATCCACAAAATAGAAGCAGGCTAACTTGTCAGCTTACAAGAAGGAGAACATCTAAGCCTCATCTCAGTATCTGACACTCTGAAACACGCTGTGAATATAGATAGCCCAGTTCTTATTCTTTAAAAAAAAGAAAAAGAGAAAGAAAGAAAAAGAAATTATTGCAAAACCTAAGGAGATATTATCCAGCCATTACTTAATATTATCTCAATAGAAAATTAAAAAAAAAAAAAAGAAAAAAGAAAACTTGCTTAAAACTCCTTAGGAATATGTCTGTCTTTGGGGTTTTTAAAATTCTTTCTTTGGCACTTTTATTAAAAAAAATCATTTAATTTATTTAGTGGAAAGCATGGAAAAAGGAGTATCCCCTGTTCTTTAGGAAATAAGTCTAAAAGAAATTGAGCAAAAACATTATTGAATAATACAATAAAAAGGATAGCTGTGCTGGGCACCTGGGTGGGTTAAAGCCTCTGCCTTCGGCTCAGGTCATGATCTCAGGGTCCTGGAATCGAGGCCCGCATCGGGATCTCTGCTCAGCAGGGAGCCTGCTTCCTCCTCTCTCTCTTTGCCTAGCTCTCTGCCTACTTGTGATCTCTCTCTCTGTCAAATAAATAAATAAAATCTTTTAAATCAATTTTTAAAAAGGGTAGGTCTGCTGATGCAAAGGACTCTGGGAACTGGTGCAAAGGGAAAAGGCCACCAACCCTCTATCTCTAATACAACTTGTTCTCATAATCTACCAATCCACATATTGAAGATGGTATTCATCCTGGTTGCACTGGCATTGCTGTGAACATGTGAAATAACACTGTGTGAGCCAGTTAAAGCTGCTGTCCCATACACTTAAGCACCATCACCTTGCTCCAGCATTGCTAAGATGGACCACCAGTCATCCAGCTCTTAAGCTCCTCTTTCCCTCCCAGCTGGCCAGCAGGACCTTCTTCCAGGGGATTAGCTATGCATCCTGATTAGCCATCACTTCCTATGCTATACCACTTATTAAATTCTTTGAATACCATGACTAATTATTAATTTAGAGATCATACTGAAATCTCAGTGAACAAATCCAAAATCAATATCCTTTTCTTCCCTCCAAAACATATTTTCCTCCTCCTCTGAATCTAACTCAGTGGAGTCACTACTCAACCCAGTCAACATGTTGCCCAATAAATTTTTTATATTTTCACTCTTGTCCCATCCAATTCCTTTCTACTCTACTTGTTATCCCGATAATACACTTCTTGCTTCCTCCTTATCCCTTTTATCACTGCCTATTTCCCTCTGCCTGTGTTATCCTCCTCCAGGCATCCATACTCAAGACAGCTGTTGGAACAATCCTTTTAAACTACAGTCTTACTTGGTTATTCTCATTTAAGTTCTTCAATAGGTTCACTATAAGTGTTTTACCTGGAATTTTGAGTTCTGGTCTCTGATGACCTATTTAACCTATTCCTCATCAATCTACCATTTATACTTTTGCTTCAGCCATAGCAGATTTCTTGTGATTCTCTATAGTTATTCCATTCTCTTAATGCCTCTGTACTTTGTCACCAGGAAAAATTTCTTCACCTCTTTATTGTGTTAATTTCCAAACAACTTTAAAAAACTAGGTGAATAACTAATACTTCTATGGGAAGTGTGAAAGTATTGAGTGTGTCAGTAGAAACTGATTGATAATTTGTCTTAAATGTTTAAAAGTATGTCATTTGCCTTTATTTGGTACTAGTTTCAAACTTCTGTCTATATTGAATTTAATGGACTAGAAATAAAACTATGAAATGGTCATGGATAACTAGCCATCTCAACCCCCTCAGTGGAGAGGGGGAAATTCCAATTATATATTTCAATTTTAAGCCCATCTGTGTATGATTCCACAGTATTTCTTCACAGGGAAGGGTTTCAAGGTTCAAGGTAGGTGAGGAATAAGATGTCCATATCCTTGAAACCTTCAGTTGTTCATACAGGTAATTTCTGGGTAGGTAAATACAGTCCTGGTAGATTATAAAAACTCTTGCTAGCTAGATGTGTTGGTGAATTACATTAAATCAATGTGGCAGAAACCCTGTATTTTGGTAAATTTTAAACTACATTAATGATATTATCCAAAGATTACTATAGTGTTGCTCAAGTTATTATATAGGCATTTTCTTATTCTTTTTTTTTTATTTCCTAGCATCTAAATTTAATTGCATTGAGTTAGGGAAAAATTATTCTATACCCATAAGTGACAAAAAGGAAACATTTTCCATATTTCAGCTTTCTATCCAGTTATTTAAACTTTATACTTCTCAATCTTTTTTCCTCTATCATGTTTATTTGTTTATTTATTTATTTATTTATTTATTTATTTATTTATTTAGATTTTATTTACTTATTTGACAGAGAGAAACACAGCTGGAGAGGAGCACAAGCAGAGGGACTGAGAGAAGGAGAAGCAAGCTTCCTGCTGAGCAGGAAGCCCGATGTGGGGCTCGATCCTTGGTCTCCAGGATCATGATTTGAGCCAAAGGCAGTCGCTTAACCAACTGAGCCACCAAGGCACCCCTCCTCTGTCATATTTAAATCATGACGTGGTCTTATCCATTTTTTTTAAATGGAAGATTGGAGAGCTATGGATATTTAAAATATTGCTACTTTTTTTTTTTTTCAGTCAAAGCACATTTTAGAATCAACATGGACTCAGAGAAATCAGGAAAGTGATTTTCTTTTAGTTGGAAAGGGTATCCAGATTCTGTAGTCTTGGACTCTGTCTCTGCATCTAAAGAAGCAAACGACTTCCATAGTGAATTGTCACCTCAAAAAATAATGTGAATAACTAGTCTATCACAGCTGCTGGGACGCTTAAGTCCTTCTCTGAAAAAATATCCCTATCTTAGACTGTTGGACTAGCAATATTTCCAAGTAAAATGATGTCATAATCTTTGATTCCACATGGCTCAGAGACTTATGATTAAGTCAGCTCTCCTTTAGGTTCCATATAAACTGACATTCTGATTCCAGAAAATGACACTTTTTGAAAATATAATCATCATTCCAAAAGCTGCTATTACATTCTATTGATATTAAATGCTTTTATGTGGCATACATGCTGGATTTTGAATACTAAACTTCCTGACCACTGTAAGTAACACAAATAATACATTCTTATGTTGGTCACTGTGGGGAATTCTCTCTTGCTATTCTCAAAGACCTGGAACTTGGGACAAAAAGGGAGACTCCTTAGAGGACAATAATTAAGTCCCAGTCTCTTTCTCTACATTTGTTTTCCATTCTACTGTGATATCTGATGCCATGTCACCACTATTAGGGTTGTGTTATTCATATGCATTCAATTTTTTAAAATTAAAAATCCTCAGATATAACTTTTACCTAATTAAAATTCCACCAACAACTTTGTTAGAATGATCTACAGGCATATGATTTTACAAATTTGATGTGTATTGCTTTGCATATTATTTGCCAGTTGTTCCCACAATCTTTATCATAGATTGACCTGCAATATCCTCCACCCAACCAGCACCCCAAACATATTACATTCGATAAAATGTGGAATGAATGATACTTGCTAGGATGCTTAAGGTCATAGAACTTATTTATGGCAGGAATTGAAAATACTTCCCCACATTTATCAGGCAGAAAATTTAAGGGCATGAAGCTTTTAGGATGCAGACTCTTGTTCTAACAATGAAGATGGTAAGATGCACAGAAAATTATGGCATTGGTTTTGTCAAATTTCTAATATTTAAAAAATAACATTGTCATTTTTAAATAACATCTCCCATTGTAAAATATTTACTATTTTTTTTTTTTAATTACACAGATCACGGGGCCCCTGGGTGGCTCAGTTTGTCAAACCACTGCCTTCAGCTCAGGTCATGATCCTGGAGTTCCAGGATTGAGTCCCACATCGGGCTACCAGCTCCACAGGTAGTCTGCTTCTCCCTCTGAGCTTCTCCCCTCTCATGCTCTCTCTCCCTCACTCTCTCTCAAATAAAGATATAAAATCTTTAAAAAAAAATTCCATAGATCAAACAAAACATATCTTCTTTTTTTAAGATTTTATTTATTTATTTCAGAGAGAGAGAGATCACAAGTAGGCAGAGAGGCAGGCTGAGCAGATAGCTCGACGTGGGTCTGGATCCCAGGACCCTGAGATCATGACCTGAGCCGAAGGCAGAGGCTTTAACCCACTGAACCATCCAGGTGCCCAAATAAAACATATCTGAAGGCCAAATTTGCCCTTAGGCTACCAGTTTGTCATATCCAGTTTAGAGATTATTTTTTCCTTCTTGATTTTTGTTCTCTCTTTTTTGATGAGTTGTTTCTCCTGAGGATAATCTGAGAATATTTGGTAAGAAAAACAATTCATAATAAGGAAATTGTTTTGTGATTCATAGTACAACTATCAAAGAATATTTATTTATTTATTTATTTATTTATTTATAATTATTTTTTTTAAATTTTAATTATTTTTTTTAAGATGTTATTTATTTGACAGAGAGAAACACAGCCAGAGAGGGAACACAAGCAAGTGGAGTGAGAGAGGGAGAAGCAGGCTTCCCGCTGAGCAGGGAGCCCGATGTGGGACTTGATCCCAGGTCTCCAGGATCATAACCTGAGCCGAAGGCAGTCGCTTAACCAACTGAGCCACTCAGGTGCCCACAAAGAATATTTAAAATGTCTTTTTCTTCCCCAAAATGCTGAAATCTATAGTTATATTTTATGGAAATGACATGTTCCCTTTTACTACTTTAACCACATACATTTATGAAATGCTATAGAATTAGATAAAAGTAACCTTTATCTATGAAAGAAACATGCTTTCACTTGATTGCATTTACTTGTAAGACTTATTAAAAATAAAATACTATTAATGAAAAAATAAATAAAAATACTATTAATGGATTATTCTGCCAAGCTTCCCAGGGTGTGTGTTTAGTACAAACTTGTTACATAAGTGGAATACTGTCATCCTTTTAAGGATAATTTCAATGTCCAAAGCATTGCTGTCTTAACTGAATCTGCTTAAAGATGGATGCAAATTAAAATCACCTAAATCCATATTTTTAAAAATTCATTTGAAGGGAATCAATCTGAAAGGATTTTGTTTAATTATCTGGAGTGTCTTTTCAGGTAGATAGGAAAATCACTCAAAAATAAGAAAGGACAAAAAAATGTCTGAATGTCACAATTATCACACTGGAACTAACTGACATACGGAGAACTCTGCACCCAACAACAATTGAATTTACCCTCTTTTCAAGTTTGTATGTAAGATTCAACATCAGTCATATTGTGAACCATCAGAAAGCCTTAACCAAATTTAAAATATTGAAACAATTTGAAATTTTAAAATATTTGAGGTACTTTAAATGTATTTTCTAATTATAGAATTAAGATGGAAAACAACAACAAAGCTATACTAGAGAAAGATGTACTACCTGGAAATTAAGTAACACATTCCTAAACAACTTATGGATGAAGGAATAAGTTAGCATGAAAATTAGAATATTATTGAACTGAATTATAATAAAATATGACAGATCAAAACTTATGCAATATGGACAAACCAGTATTTAAAAAGAAACACAACCTTACATGAATGTATGAGAAAGAAAAGATAAAAATCAATTTTAACTTTCTATATTAATAAGAAAGAGTATAAAAAACAAAAGAAGGAATACTAAAGATGAAATTGGAAATGAATGAAGTTTTAAAAATATTGTAGAATAGAGAAAATAATAGACAATCATTAGAATTTTGAAAAGACTGAAAATAGTAATTGATTTGATAAATTCTTAAGAAAATTGATGAAGGCGGAGCACCTGGGTGGCTCAGTTGGTTAAGCGATTGCCTTCGGCTCAGGTCATGATCCCAGAGACCAGGGATGGATCCCTGCATCGGGCTCCCTGCTGGGAGGGGGAGCCTGGGGAGCCTCTGGGGGGGGAGCCTGGGGAGCCTGAGCCTGCTTCTCCCTCTCTCACTCCCCCTGCTTGTGTTCCCTCTCTAGCTGTGTTTCTCTCTGTCAAATAAATAAATAAAATCTTTTAAAAAAAAATTGATGAAGGCAAAAAAATGTAAACAGAAAAACAAAAATAAAAATGGAAAAGGGGACACAAATATAAATCTATAATATAAATAATAAAATAACATTATGAACAAATTCAAGCAAAGGAATTTGAAAATTTAGTTAAAATGAACAAATGTCCCCACAAATACAATTTACTGAAGTTAAGGGATGACATATAAAACCTCAGTAGTGAGGCATCTGTTAAAGAAATTAAATTTCTTACTACTTAAAAAAAATTCCCACAGGAAACTGTGCAACCAGATGGCTTTAATAGTGAAATTTCTTCCAACTATTTAAAAAAGAAATAACCCTGATCTTTCACAAAGTCTCCTGAAAACAGAAAAAAGAAAAAAAAATTGAAAGTGACTTTTTCTAACTCCTTTTATGAGGCTAACAAAACCTTGCATTCTAAATCCTGCCAAGAACTTTCAAGAAAGAAAGAAAAAAAAAAATCACATCAAGAGAAACCAAAAAGAAGCATTTGACTAAAATTCAACAACCTTTCCTGAAAAATCTTTTAGTAAACTCAGACTCATGAAAATTTTAAAATGACAAAGAATATCTACAGAAAATCTAGAAGCGTATACATTAAGTGAATAAGAAATAAAAGTTAGACTTTGTCCTACAGAGAGGAAAGAGGATATTATTTCCACTTTAATATAGTAGTAGAAATCTCAACATTATAATAAAGCAAGAAAGCAAAGAGACAGACTAAGGAGCATAAAAATTGGAAAGAAATGAATAAAACTTATTCTGTTGGTGGTAACATGACAATGAAAAATTTTAAAATTTATATGAATAGTTTTATTAAATTAATGAATATATAATCATCACTGGACCCTTGATCAATATGAAAAAATATTATATTTCTATAGAAATAAAAACAAAACAGTTGGAAGTTTAAGGATTAATAAAAGCAATAAAAACAATTAAATATCTCAGAAAAAAATCAAACAGAGGTTTAGAAGGACTTTGCACTAAATAAAATATTATTGAAAAGAATGACTAATGACCAAAATAAATAACATGATTATGTATGAAGACTCTATATAGTAGATATGTCAATTCTCCTCAAGTTTATTTATTGGCAATACCAACCAAAATGCTCACTTTTTTTTTTTCTCATAAGTCAATAAACGGATTATAAATTCATAAGGATAAGCAAAGTGCCAAGGAAAGGAAAAGTAATCTTCAAGTTGAAGAACAAATCTAGGGATATTATAGTACCAAATGTAATTCTAGTCTAAGGCTATAAAGCTGTATTAAAATCCTGTGTCTTGAAAAATATAATAAGAAAAAAAAAGCCAATTAAGGAGCAGGATATAAATTTTGGGAGTACATTAAAATCTATATTATGACATCTAACTATGACAGTGACCACTGTCATATTTCAATGAAGTGGGAGAATGATTGTGCTATCAATATATGTTGATTGAATATCAATTTATGAAAAGGAAGTATCTTCACCTCTGTTTCACATTACACACAAAAATGAACTCCAGATGGATTGTGGATCTAAATGCAAAAGGAAAAATAAAAGTCTGGGAAGGAGATATCAAAGAGTAACTTTTTGATCTTGGAGCAAACAATAATTTTTCAAACAGGCTGTAAAACTTGCGAAAAGAACAATTTGACCTGCATTAAAATTAAGAACTCCAGTTCATCAAAAGGCATCCGTAAGAGAGTGAAAATTTGAACTACAGAGAGGGAAACAATATTCAGAATTCATATATCTAATAAAGATCTTACAGCCAAAATAAATAACTCTTACAAACCAAAGAAAAAATAAATCTTTTTTTTTTTTTTTAAGGGGCAAAGGACTCAAACACTTGGCAAAAGAGAAGTCTCAAAAAGATAGCAACTAATAGAAATGTGATTCAATCCTAATAATCATCAGGGATATCCACACACAAGGTGATGCTAAAATTCACTCACCAAATGGCTGAAATGGAAAAGACAACATTAAGTATTAGTCAGGATGGGAAGCAATGAGAACTTAAATATAATGTCAATGGGGATATATTTTTAAATCCATTTTAGATTACATTATGACAAAATGATTCTAGCTATCTGTTCATCTAACTATCCTTCTATCCATCTATCTGAAAGAGGACTGCAGCTACCTTCATGTTGATCTCAAAGTTTCTAACTGATTAAGTTTTTCTTTCCTGCTTATCTTTTAACTCAGGTAAAAGACCCCATGGGCAAAGCATCCCCTGATGGGAACTGAAACTATCCCTTCCAGCAATAAGGACTGCCCTGAGCCAACAAGACCTCTCAAGATTGACAACTATCAACCTGACATTTACTGTCCATTTAGAGTATCCCCTGACTTTTGTCCACATTTTCCTTACATAAATCTAGATATATCTTCAGCAGTTTGGAGACCATCTTTGAAACTATAGTATGCTGCCTTTAAAGTGTTGGGCTCATTGAAATAAATCTCTCTGCCTTCAGATTTTGTCAATGACGAGTAGCTGAATCTGGTTTGTGTTGACCCCCAAAGCCAGGTGCTTTTACACGCCTGTGCCCAGGCTATGTATCTATCCATGTTATATATGTTCCCCATATATCTCATGTTCACCAATCAGGAAGCTTTCCAATTTGCATTGTACAGGAGTTTTTAGAATCCAACATCAAGTCTCCTTCCCTCTCCAGAAGTCAGAGGATGGGGCTGAAAATTCCAACTCTAATCCTCTAATCCTGTGCTGGCCCTTCTTGGTGGCCAGTCTCCATCCTGACGCTATCTAGGGGTCCCACCATGAATGAAACCTTATAACGTAAACTCAGATGTGGGGCTCTTTATAGAAGACACTTCTATCATTCAGGGTATTCTGAGGGTTTTAGGAACTCTGTGTCAGAAACCAAGAACTACCAAATACAGATGATGCCACAGTTCCTTAGAAAGAACACTCCCTAGGTATGAAAAGACTGCAAAATTCTCCTGAGATTTGATTTTTTCCAAATATTCTGCAGCTTTTAGGTGTTTTCCTAAATCAGATTTCAGTTAAAAAATCATTTTGGAAATGAAGCACTATCTATTTTTTAGCCTTCTTGTATGTATAATATCTTACAGCTTTTTCCTTATCTGCGTGAAGGTAATCTATGTAATTTCATCTGAACCAGTGTTTCCTAAATATTTAAACATAATATTCTTTTGTGTGTTTGTGAAATGACTATTAAATAGTTTTCTAAATGTTTTAAGGAATATAGATTTGGAATGCAGTCATTTCCTTTTTCTTTTTTTTTGTCATTTCATTTTTTATCCCTTTTCTATATGGTGTTAGGAAAACCCTTTCACAGGAAAAAAAAACCAGTAAAGTTTTCATTCAAGTATTATATGTAAAATTCCCAAGATATTTCTTACCTTTTTTATAAGTTTATATTTGTCTATTTAAATTCATCTTGTGAACTCATTTCCAATTCAAATTTACGTAACTGTGAATACTTGCGTATTTTATTTATTGATCATGTTTGGGGATATACTTATACCTATGCTTATATTTATATTATTGTCAGTGTTTTAGAGGATTTGTTCCCTGCTTCAGTGAGATTCTACCTCCTCCCTTCAAATAATAAAACTATCCTTTTGTTTAACTCAGACACAGTAACTATCCTCTTAGTCTTGATAATTACACCTTTAGTGTAGATCTATAAAGGAATTTAGGATTCCCAAAGTACTAGTTGTATGATATACACATTTACCCTTGGCATCGTCAATTACTTCCTTCTCCAGTTCCTCAAAGTTTAACTCCCAAATGCAATCTCTGAAGATCAGGGCAAGTGATCAATTGCCCATAGTCATTATCACAGTTGCCCTAAGGCCTAGGAGATTTCCTCCCAGGTAGCCCTCCCAGGTAGTTGATTGACTTTATATAGTTGGAAGCTCTGACTATAGCTGGTTCTAGTTATATTTCTTGAGGTTCATCATTATATGAAAATTGACCTCCCTACAGCAGCTAGTAGTTTGTTTGTGCCTGTGACTCTCAAATTTCATACCAAGACTAAATCCAGTTTTAATTCCTAGGAAGAGAGTGTGTGTATGTGTGTGTATGTGTGTGTGTGCATGTGTGTTTATTCTTTAATTTGTACATGCATAATTTTATATTGACATGAGCATACACATAGATATCAATCATCTTTATGCTGTCAAAGCTGTTAACGAGGATGCCACCTGGAAGCGGTTTCTGAATTTGTGCTTTACCACGGTGTGGGCATTAATGCACTCTCCCTCCGGAATATCAAGAAATGGAGTATGAAACTGGTGTTTTCATTTGCTAGAATTTTGAATAACTAGAGAAGAAAATACACGTGGCACCTTCACTGACTGCTCTGCTCTGGACTGAAAAATTTCTGCTTATTTAATAAATTCTTGTTACATATTTTATTTAGGAATATCTTTGATGATAATGACTGGAGATAGTCCTTGAATTTTTTATTTCCATCAATTTGAATACTTCCAAAAATAATAATTTCAATATTGTATATTGTTTTCTTTGTTTGGAATTCATTAGAATAGAGAATCCCATACTAGAGAATATATTTTTTCCCCAAAGTCCAGAGTCTTCATAATGAAGTATCTCTGAGGCTATGGTTTTCTGCCTCAAGTATAGGGCACTGGACTATTTTTTAAAAATATCTACTAATTAAGTGAAAAGTATGCCTTTCCAAGACCAGTATGTTCAGAATCTAAAAGTTTATAAATTTTCATCAGAAGCCCTTTTTTCTTTCTTCTCTTCTTCTTCTTCCTCCTCCCCCCTCCCCTTCCCCATCCCACTCCCCCTTACCCTCCCTCTCCCTCTCCTTCTCCTCCTGCTTCTTCGTCTTTGTCTTCGTCTTCTTCTTTCCCCTTGCCACTTTCAACAGAACTCCTTACTGAGTTCCAGGCCAATGTTCTATATGCATTTGCGATGGCTGTGGAAAGTGAAGTTAGCAATATTCCAATTTCTACTTGCTTTAATGTGGCTACCAAAGTAACAATCTGCTTTGCCCTATGGCTCTCTTTTTTAACTCAGCATAATATCAACTTGAGTCAAGACACCATCTCAAACTCATGCTATGAATGTTGTTTGTGTGTAGGGGGGTGGGTAGGTAGGGTGGCTATTTGTGTGCTATGACTTTCTCCTTTCCACCTGAATTAATTCTAACAATAAAGGAGAATCTTGGTTGGGGGAGAACTCTAAAATTCCTTGAGAATCAGGGATTGAGGTTAAAATAACCCAGGTCTGAGTAAGGTGAGTCCCACCTAGAAGTTCTTGATCATTCCCTGGCTTTCTGAAACTCAGTCCTTGGTCTCCCCTCTGCACTGTCTTTTGCAAGTAATATTTTCATATTATTACCAAGCTTAAATTCTTCTCAACTTCTTATGACAGATGGTCTCACACTCCACATATGTTTCCTTGGCAATTTCTCTGCTGTCAAACTCTTCATCGAGTGCCAGTAAGCAGTCAAGTATAGGTAATATTGGAGTCTTGACTTTCACCCCAGGTACCACCTCAAGACTAGGCCCCCAAAGTTTACATCAACTGTCAATGTTTTTCGAGCTCTCAGAGACTTTATGCTATAATATTTCTTTCTTTCTCTATGTTCAGTGCCCCATTCAAATGGTTCATTTTTCAACCGCCACTTTTTTTACTTTGTAAAATCCCTCAGTTTCCTGAGCTGGTGCAATCCAGATTGGGCTATATGGAAAAAAGAGTTAAGGTAACTGTAGACAGCCTACGACTGCTATCCTGGAAATGCCTGCTTGTAAGTTTATCCCTTGTCTGGCGTCTGAGATTCAGGGAGGGTTTTTACCACCACCCAAATGAAGAATGGCTTATCGTGCCTAGACTCTTTGTATAAGTAATATGGTTTATGCTGAACACTTGCTTACCTTCTGGGATCCTGGAAGTTTGGAACATGTAGACAGAGAGTGACTATGTAACCAGACCTCAGTACCTTGGGTACTGAGACTCCCACAAATTTCTCTGAGAGACAGCATTTTACACATTGTGTCCTAGCTCATTACCAGAGGGAGAAGCACATACTGTGTGACTCAGCTGGAAGAGGACTCTTTGAAGCTTGTACCTAGTTTCCTTCGCAAAAGTAGGGCACCAATCCTGATTCCTGGTGCTTCCTATGCCATATCTGTTGCTTTTAGTCTTCCCACCAATTCATGATATTGCTCAAGTATCTACCTTCCTTTTTGAGAAGGAAGCCTACTTTTTTTAAACAGTTATATGTTGGACAAGTCATGTATATGAACTATTGTCCATGAGCTGTTTTGCCTTGAATGTCTTTTATAGAACCCTGTATGATAAAATCACAAAGCAAAAAAAAAAAAAAAAAAAAAAAAAAAAAAAAAAAAAAAAAAAGAGATTCATTATGCCCCTTTCCTGAGAGAGTTATTCCCAGGGCCATCATTGCTTTTGCCAGATGGTCTTTTTGCTTTGACAAAAATTAACAGGTTTGCTGCTATGATTGTATAAATTGACTTAACTCTACAACGTTCTTTATTACAAACTCAGCACCCTAACATGCTTGGAGACCTACTGCATTCCAGGTCAATTTTCCTATAGATTAAACCTCCAAAACACTTATTTTTTAAGTTTAGGAGAAAGCAAAGGATAACCCCTAAGTCTTAGATGGTCAAATTGTCCTCCTCTCTCTCCTTCATAAAGAAGGTACACAATGCATTTTTCAATTTTCCTTTGCTCCTATCAGTCTGTATCTAAATCAACCCGGATAGATATAAGGAAATTCTTTCTCCCGGAATCTCTCTCTCTTCCTCCATTGTCTCAAAACTTTCTGCTCAACTTTTGCAATGGGATCTGTTTCTTCATCTTTTAAGTCCTATGATTCAGGCTGGGGTTTTTTTGTTTTTTTTTTTTGTTTGTTTGTTTTGTTTTTTTGGCTATGTCACATTTCCCTTCCATTGAACTAAAATATTGAGGTTGGAAACACATTACATTTCTGCTTAAGGAAACAGGAAATTAAGTGACAATGTCCTTCCTGATCCTTCACAAAAATCCAAACTTTCCACAGCTTATATTATATTATATAAAGTCATGGTATTAATGTGCAGGGCCTAAATTGTTATCTATAACCATGAAACTCACTTTTAAGAAATCAGTATCTGACCAAAACAAAACAAGGTAAAACAAAACAAAACAAACAAACAAACAAAAAAAAGCCCCTCTCCTAACTACCACATCTCGTACTCTGCATATAAATTTTATTGGTGATATCTCTACTTAATTTGAACATGTTCCACATTAAAATCATGATTGACTCCTTATTCCCAATATAGTCTTCTTCAGTGTACCTCCATCCATCTTTTTAAAATAAATTAGAAACCTAGCAATTTTTCCTTGACACTTTCTTTTCTCAGTCTTCTTAATAATCAAATCTTCACCAAGCCCTATGAATTTACCTCAGATTTATATTTCACATCAACATCTCTCTTTCTCTCCCTAATGACAACATTGTCTTCATCTGGAAAATTGCAATATCCTTCTAAATAATCACTTTTAATTTCATCTTTATCCCACATAATCTATTCTTCACACATGATAGACCACATTGTTCATTTTGAAATACAATCTGATCATGTCACTAAGTTCAGTCAAATACTCTCCAATTTCCTGGTGGTTTCAGGACACCGGTCATAAATGAGCCATTAACTACTAGAGGTCATGTATATATGATCTCTTTCCCATTGCTCCTTTGCTTTCTTTCTGTACTTCAGTGTTCCAGTCTTCTTTCAGTTCCTCAAGTACCCATCTCCCTTTATTTGCTCAAGGAGAACTATATGCCAGAAACCTTTCCCCAACTCTATGTAATATATATTATTTGTTCATTTCCTAGCTCAGTCATTTTTTTTCCTCTCCGATGGCTTCCATAATGGTTATAAACAAGTCAGGTCCTACTATTAAGAATCCAATGGCACAATTCATCTCCCTTTTATAGAGATAACTATAGTTTGTCATATTATATTTATATTTGTGTGATTACCTGTATACTGTTTTACTTACAAAACTCTGGACTCCATGGGGGTAGGAAACATCTGTGTTTATTTACCACTGAATTCCCAATACCTAGTATATACCCAGCTCATAATTGGTTCTCAATAAATATTTGATGAATTAATAAATTTATGGAATATCCTTTTGTGTTATTATTCAAAAAGTATCTATTATTTTTTCAGCTTTCCCAAAGACCTCCTTCTCTTAATATAGCCTTGGATTTTCCAGGAATCCAGATGTAAAATGAGGATATACTATATCTTGTGATATAAGCATTTGTGGATGAAGGAGGGAATGAAAGAGGAGGATAAAATATGTAAAGAAAAATTCTAACACATTTCACATTAAGAAATAATCTTTAAAAAAAAGAAATAATCTTAATTTTAAAAAAGCAGTTTTTTCAAATGTTTTGATTTTAGATTTCTTAAATGAACCCTAGAACCCAGAATTATCTTCTTTAAAATATCCTTTTGATAATTCTTTTTAACTGTCTGGGCACAATATATATTTTATTACTTTCAACCTTTTCAGTAGACACTTCTCTGAAGCAATAATCAACTTGTTTTCCTCTTTGGCAAGTGCTGAATGGTACTTAACATTATCAATGTAAGACATCCAAATCTAAAGAACTTTTATGGCAAATTATCTTTGAGATATGATAACTACCACATCATGTTAGATAATTTTCTACCGTTTTTGTTCCCCTGTATACTCCTAAATGTAAATTCTAACTTTATACGAATGTCCTATATCTGTCTCACTGGCCTCTCTTTTTTCTCTACTCCATTCCACTTTACCATTAAACAAGTTTTACTTTTTCATTTTTGCCTTATGACTAACTTTACAGCTCTTTTACAGATGTGAACAGTTGTAGACTCTTGTCTCTGAGGTGAAATTTGATACCAAATATACATATTTATACATTCATATATATGCACATATATATACACACATATTTATATGATATATACATATATTCTCACATCTTTGTGACAGATATACATATATGTGTGTATTTATTTATTTATTTATTTATTTATTTATTTATTTATTCTTCACATATACATGAAGCAAAGGAGGTAAATAAGTTTGATCTGTAGACTTTGCCTGCTTTAGTCATGATCTTTACTTTAGGAAATCAATTAAAATTTTATAGATAGATCAATAAAAATATTGGTTTGCTTCCTTGGACTTTGGTGCCTGTCTCCCTCATTAATACTAATAATTTTGAATTCTAGTATCTTTGATGGAAGAAATTGTGACTAAGCTCTCAATTTTTCTTGGGTTGTGAGGTATAAAGCTTTCCAGACAGGTCCATTTGCAAAATTCCTCGTATAGATTTTTAAAAATTCCTTTTACCTAGATTTAGTCCTTCTCTAAAACACAGTAAAATGCAAACTTTTTCATGAGAGCTTAAAATACTGGCTGAATCCCCAAAAGAAGGGACAATCGATGACATTGTGCATTCGAAAAGCATAATTAGCAAGACTTGTTCATCAATGACCAAAAACAGGTTCTCTAACTCTTATCCTGTGGCCACTTTCAGCCAACATGTCTGGACAGAGAAGAGGTTTATGAGAGAGGGTATTATTTGCTTAAAGACAATACTAGCCACTGCTGTGTGTTTACCATTTCTGTACCTTCAAACCACATAGGTACGTGGGATTGAACTGTAGGACTCATGGAGTATGGGAGTTTCTCCCAAGAGGGGGAAGCTAGCTTCTCATCCACATGTCTAGGTCCAGTGTTGGTATGGGACAAGAGTACAGTAAAAACAGTATTTGGAGGGGAACAACTTGAATTATTGGAATTTGGGGAGTGTGAAAACTGAGCCTGACTTTTTCCTGGACACATCTAAATAAAGATGAGAGGCTGCTCTGAGTCACCAATGGATGATAGTAAAATATTTTCCATCTTTGTTCCCAAAGTTTGATGTGGCAAAAGCAAGGAGCCCTTTACTGAGTCCTTTACAAAATAGAAGGAAACTAATTCAGACATATTTTGACTTTCCAAGCAGATTATTTGTGAAAGTGATGGGACCAAAGAATGGGTGTATATAGTTAACTGTTGTTATGGGAAATCTTAAGATGAGCCGGAGCAGATATCATGCTGAAGTTTAGTATGACCTTTGGGGAGGTAGGGAGTGGCATGAGAGGAACACACATGAGAGAAAGAGCCATCGGGTTCCGAGGGACACCAGTGATAGTCAACAGTGGCTTCAGTCAATTTGCTCCCTTGTTTATTTTAATATCAGTCCCTTTTGCCACCCAAATCTGTGTAGCACATTTCAATCGCTAGATATTAAGTGTACTGAAATTTCATTTAAGCCCTTTTGCTTTTCACATGAAACCTAACAAATCATGAATGCTCAAAGTGGCACTTCCTTCTTTCCACCTCTTAAATATTTTTATATATTCTGTCATGATTCTACACTAGCCTACAGCCACAGAAAATATGAATAAATTCTGTTCTATGAAAATAGCTAGCTGTGAAAAAAGGTTTATTTTTTCAAACAATATTTAAATCTTGTCTTGCTGTTATGGCTATTTGAGTCATTTCTACAATGCTGTAAATGGGAAAAAATCATTTTGAATATAAAGAATCAATATGAGCTGTTAAAATCCTTTAGAATTAACAATGGTATTAATTCTTAGTCCAATATTATTTCATGATGTATAACACAGAATGACAAGATGGGGATATGTAAAATTATCTTTAGAGGTAGAAAGAATTCCTGGATGGAGGCACATCAGTTCAGAAAAGAGTAAGTGTAGTATGAAACAGCTGTATAGGTTTATTTGCTTATCTTTTTTCATCTCATGTAATTTCCTGAAACAATTGCCTTTTTCTGTAAATACTTAAGCACACAGCAGTTACGTTTTTTACCTGAGGCCTTATTTTAAAGATAATGATGCCAATGACTTTTCTTCCCCCCCTTTACTTCTGCCACCACCATATCACCAAGTGTTTTCCGAAGGACAATGGGACCCCCAGATCCTCCTTTAAGCCATAGGGAAATTACCTGTAGTTTAAACAAGGGTACTTTCTCTCTAGAACAAGGAAGATCACTTAGGTGTTACAGGAGTGGCGAGAAACCTCAGTTTATCAAAGTAAAGCAAATTTCCTGGCAGTCGGGAAGGATAGCTCCAGCATCATAGTAAGTGACCAGTAGTGTTGTAAGGTTAGGGAATGTAGCCCTTCACAACACGGTCAGCAGAGGTGAATCAACCTTAACATCTGCCAGTGGCTGGCAAAATATGAATGTCAGAACTTTCACTGACTGTGGATTTTCTTAAATGAAATTGTATAACATCAAATCCACAAACAGGTCAACTTTCTCATTTGTATATTATTTTTCTGAGTTAGTCAGAAACAGTAATGATAGTGCAATTTTAGGTAGTTTTCTCTCTCATACCAGTGATAAAGCATCTGTCTGTTCATTATGAGCTCACAGAGGGAACAGGTAAGTCTACAATCACCAAATACTTGTGCTCTAAAGCCAAACTATTCGCCACATTTAGCTGTGAGGGGTTAGGAGGGAGTCTGGTACATTGAGAAGGAAATGCCAGCAATTCCAGTCAATTAGGGCCGTGGTACGTGATGGAACATGGGTGCCTTTCTGTTTAAGCTACCATGTGAATGTGCAAGATGGTGGCCCTGGAAAAATAATGGGGTCTGACTTTTGATTTTGTTGCTCATTTGTAGGTGACTTTGGGCAAAGTAGTGTAATGATAGTGATCTTAATTTTTGTTACCTTAAAACTGGGCTAATTAAACCTAACTTCTGTGGTACTTGTGACAAATAGAAATACTGTTCCTGACACATAGAAAACAATGAGTTATAGCCATAAATGTACTATTTTACAAAGACAAGTATGAAAGGGTTAGTTCTGAGGGTGTCTGAGTGGCTCAGTTGGTTGAGTAGCTGACTCTTGGTTTTGGCTCAGGTCATGATCTCAAGGTTCCCAGGATTGAGCCTTGTATAGGGAGACGTCTGCTGGATCATCTCTCTCTCCCTCTGCTCCTTCTCCATTTGCATTCTCTCCTCTCTCTTTCTCTGAAATAAACAAATCTTTAAAAAAAATAAATAAATTTAAGATAGTTCTACTAAGTAAAAAGGATAGGGTGATAATACAATCATGACATTAGAATTGATAAAATAGTGAATATATAGTGAGTATAGTAGAAATATCTAAATGAGAAAATTGAGACCCTGGGAGATGACTGACTCCTATCTATTAAGACTTTTTTTTTTTTTTTAAAGTACAGAAGAAATCAGGTATGTCTTACTTCTTAACTATTCTACATACTTCTTCTCTCAGAGACTCTGAGTTGGACACACATTATTTGACACACATTATTTTTAATAATATGTGTTGAAAAAGCCTTTCCCAAACTGTTCCAATCCCCCATTAAAGTGCTTAAGGCATTTTTTTAAATGTTCTTATAATTAGTACTTATTTTAAAGAAAAATAGACAATCAGTAACTAGAAAAATAAAAGTTATGTATAAACTCCCTACTCAGAGAAAACCAGTGTTGTGTTTTCCTGTATTCATAATTAACCATTTTAAAATACATATAAGGATCAATTATATATTAAAATAAGCTAATAATAAAAACTTTATGGTGAACTTAAGAGTATAAAAATATAGCATCATTAAAATATGTAGAACTGCATATTCAGTTCTAGTTCTCTGCCTTGACTACTTTGGGTAATATTATTTTGTGTGTGGTTATTTTTCATTTTTAAAATTTTTAAATTGTTATGAAGTATGGTTGGTATATGATGTTATATTTGTTTCAGGTATATAAGAATAATGATTCAACACTTATGTATATTACACAATTCCATTGAGTGATATTGTTCCAGATACTAGGATATAATATAGAAAATGCAATATCTGGGGCACCTGGGTGGCTCAGTTGGTTAAGCGACTGCCTTCGGCTCAGGTCACGATCCCGGAGACCCAGGATCGAGTCCCACATCAGGCTCCCTGCTCTGGTGGGAAGCCTGCTTCTCCCTTTCTCACTCCCCCTGCTTGTGTTCCCTCTCTGGCTGCGTCTCTCTCTGTCAAATAAATAAAATCTTAAAAAAAAAGAAAGAAAGAAAATGCAATATCTGTAACAGAAAACACTAAAGCAGCAAATTTTTAAACTTACACAATCAAGTCATTATTACAGTTGTGGTAATAAAATCTGATAAAAATAAATCTGATAAAAAAATGAACTATGCATTTTTAAATAAAAGGAGCATCGTCTTTGAGTGGAAATGATGACATAAATTTTTATCAACAGCATTGGTAAACAATGTTTATCAGTGAGTGCCTAAATATCTCAACAAAAAATAACCAAATAATAAATGATTAGAAGAAGGAAGTTTTCAAAAACATTTGAAAGTTCTGCTTCAATAAGAGTAATTGCTTCAGGTTTATTAAGCTTCTATTATCGAGAAGATAGAGAAAAGGAATTAGTAGCTTAGAAAGAAATGAGAACGAGTGCTAGTTTTATGCTAGTAACAACACGCTGGTTAGAAGGTGAGAGCAAGACATTTAGTGAAAAGTGCTTCTGAGTTGCTCACTCTGCTCCCACTTAATTACCTGATCGGTTAGGACTCAGAAGAAAGAGTGTTCAAATCACTGTACTTTGCAGAGTAGGCTTCTTCTGGGTCTCTAACTTCTCTTCTACTGAGATTGTGGATGACTTCAACATGGTCCTATTTGCAAGACCTGGTCAGCAGGAGAAAAAAAAGCTGAGGTTTCCCTCCTCTCCCCACAGAAAGAATTGTCAGGGCTTAAGGACATACAAGGCTGTTCATGTTCTGAACATGAACATTGCCTGCTCATAGTTTTCATTATATGAAATAAATGTGAGAAAGTAGTCTTGTGCGTGGAGAAAACAAAAGAGGTTTGGTCTCAAGCAATGAAGAATTCTGATGTCAACTACTGAGAAAAATTGTCTGGGAATACCAGCTACACAAGACCTAGAAAGCTTGGCTGCCATGATAAATTATACCCTCTTTGTCAAGGAGTGCAAAAACTTGTCCTTTGGGAAGCTGAGATTTGGTGCAGCTCTTCCTGGTGAGAGAATGTGGGGCTAGGCAGCTGGAGCTCCTGACTGGCTCAGTGACCGGGGAATGGTCGTTTTGGACAATTCTATTCATTTCATGACAAAAATGACTGGGAGGAGGTATTATTTATTTATTTATTTATTTATTTATTTATTTATTTATTTATATTTATTTATTTTTCTTATATATTTTATTTAAATTTTAGATAACATCCAGTGCAATACTGTTTGCAGGAGCAAAATTCAGTGATTCCTCAGTTACATACAGCAGTGCTTGTCACAAGTGCTCTAGGAAGGGGTTTTTTTTTTTAAATTTAATTTTATTTTATTTTTTAAAGATTTTATTTATTTATTTGACAGAGAGAAACACAGCTAGAGAGGGAACACAAGTAGGGGGAGTGAGAGAGGAAGAAGCAGGCTTCCCACAGAGCCGGAAGCCCAATGTGGGGCTTGATCCCAGGATTCTGGGATCATGACCTGAGCCGAAGGCAGTTGCTTAACCAACTGAGCCACCTAGGCGCCCCGGAAGGGGGCCTTTCAACCAAACCAAATTTTTAGTGGAAAAATTCACAATAGGATAGCATCTTCCTTTGTAGTATAGTCAGGACAATTAAAGAAACCCAGTCCTTTAAAGACATGGGGCTTTTCTAGGGATGTAAGGACTGAAATGTGACTTTAAGCTTTTATGTCGCTTTTATGTCTTAGAAATACAGAAGGAATAACTTTCCAGTAAATAAACAGAAGGCTTAGGCAGAGCATTTTTGTTTTAGGTACAGAGCAGAACTGAAACAAATGTGAAACAATGTTGTAGATAAACAGTCAAAACACTGCAAAATCTAGACAAAGAAGCAAGAGCATAATTCTGGCCAACTTTTAGAGAGCCAGGGCTGTATACAGCAGATGGCTTTAAATGGACCATAATGAGACAGGGTATATTTAAGGTAGTCTACATCTGGGTGAGTAAAGTATGTGAAGCAGCTTTAACAATCATTAGTTTGAGGAATCAGATTCATAGTGATACATGCAGGCTTCCTACACCCACAACTGACTCCCAGAAGTAAGTGAATGGCTTTATCCCTGATTTGTTCCTTTAAGAGGTGATAATGAAAATGATGGAAAAGAAGACCATGGAATTGAACTCTTAAACTTGTCAGTCATGATTTTGAGTCCTCTCTTCTTTATTGTAAAATCGTTAGAAGTTTTCCTAATTTAAGTTTTAGAGTGACAATCTTAGGTGGAATAATAAATGTGAACATATCCTGAAAAGCGTATATTTCTACTGTTTTATTATTAGATAGAATTTTTATCTGTTATCAGATCTTCAAGAAAATAGTACCTCTAGAAAACTTCTTTTGTTGGTAAAGATTTTTGAAATGCTAATTGATTTGGGTGAGATCCATATATTAGGAATTACCATTTTTCCATTAGCCATCCACATGATCTCTTGTATGATCCATGATATCCTTGAAAGACATAGACTTATGTCTTTAGAAATCTGTTTTTATTCTCATTTCCACTAGGGGAACTATTTAAACTTCACCATTATCTTCATCCTCACCCATCTACTAAAAGTGAAATAGCCCTTTCTCTCCTAAGAGAAAATAGGCTTTAGTAAAAATGAAAGTAGCGGGTGCCTGGGTGGCTCAGTTGGTTAAGCAACTGCCTTCGGCTCAGGTCATGATCCCGGAGACCTGGGCTTGAGTCCCACATTGGGCTCCCTGCTCGGCGGGAGCCTGCTTCTCCCTCTCTCACTCCCCCTGCTTGTGTTCTCTGTCTGGCTGTGTTTCTCTCTGTCAAAAAAAAAAAAAAAAAAAAAAATCTTTTAAAAAAAAATGAAAGTAGCATCTGATTTCTATTTTTTCTTTCTGGCTTAACTGGATCATCAGAAATTATTCATTGAAAAGTAGATGCTTTCATTATGACTTCTCTGAAGGGGTTGTCTTATCAAGAATAAAAAATTCACAGAAAGACAAAGAAAGACAAATACCACATGACTGCAGTTTTATGTGGAATCTAGAAGACAAACCAAACAAATGAAAAACAGAAACAGAATCATACATTCAAAGAACTGGTGAAAACTGGTGGTTGCCAGAGGGGAGGGGTTGGGGGTTGGGTAAAATATGTAAAGAGGAATGAAAAGTATAAACTTACAGTTATGAAAGAAATAAGTCATGGAAATGTACAGCACAGGGAAAAGTACAGCATAGTCAATGATATTGTAATAACTTTGCATGGCCACAGGTGGTAACTACACTTAATTGTGGTGAGCATAGCATAATATATGAAATTGTCAAATCACTATGTTGTATACCTCTAATTAATACAACATTGCATGTCAACTCTACTTCAATTTTTTAAAAAAGAATTAAAAAATAATAAAATAATTAAAAAATAAAAAAGAATAAAATCTCATATTTTATTCAGGATAAATGAACATCAGATTCACTCACTCGTTCATGTATTCCACAAGTACTGTGTACTTGCTACCTGTAATCCTTTTCTTTGGATGAAGAAATAGAATGAAGCAATCTTGGAAACCATGGTTTGAACATTTCTTCCACCAATCTGTCACTCATGAAGATTTAGCTAAACTCTCAAGCAAGATTGGTACATAAAACTCTTTTTAAAATGATTTTATTGGGGTGCCTGGGTGGCTCAGTCACTTAAAAGTCTTTTTTTGGCTTGGGTCCTGATCCCAGGGTCTGGGATCCAGCCCCGAATCGGGCTCCCTGCTCAGCAGGGAGCCTGCTTCTCCCTCTCCTGCTGCCTGCTGCTCTGCCTGCTTGTACTCTCTACCTCTTTGTTGAATAAATAAATAAAATCTTTAAAAAAAAAATAAAAAGAATTAGTAGACTATAGAACAGACAAGTAATTTGATATTGTTGCAATCTTTTGGTACTGTGTACCTGATGATAATTGGATGACAGTTAGGGAAGTACAGCAGAAATTAAACTAGGAAAATAGATTGAGGTAATGCAATTTTAAATTCCCATCTTTTTTCTCTTCAGAATATTGAACAGGCAAATGCATATGTGAAATAGGCCTAATTAAAAGTTGTTTAGAGTGTGGGGTTCTTGTGTCTGATGGCTTTGTTTTGGATTCTGGCTTGACCATTTATTAGTTGTGTATCTTTGGTAAGGATATATGTTTGCACATATATGTAAACATCTCTGATATCAATCAATAAATTCTAGTTGAAATTGTCTTAAAATTGAAGTCAGCCAGAGAGTAATCATGGCATAATTGTCACAGTCTGTACATATTGGAAAAAACGAATATCCTGCTTTAAAATCTGTAGAATGGGGGCGGCTGGGTGGCTCAGTCATTAAGCATCTGCCTTTGGTGGAGGCTCAGGTCATGATCCCGGAGTCCCAGGATTGAGCCCTACATCAAGCTCCCTGCTCTTGGCGGGAAGCCTGCTTCTCCCTCTCATTCCCTCTGCTTGTGTTCCCTCTCTAGCTGTGTTTCTCTCTGTCAAATAAATGAATAAATAATCTTTAAGAAAATAATGGATGGCAGAGGCATCAAAGATAATCTGAGTGATAGCACTGTAGTTTTCTTTTTATCTTCCAGATTGACCTAGTTTGGGCAGGCCTCAGGGAGCTGGTGAATCAGATACCTACAGCAGTAAGCTCAGTGGTGGCATTTTTATGAAGTTAGCTTAATATCACATCATCAGTGGTTTCTGGTTACTTCATAAAGTCTTTTAAGGAATATTGTGAAATCATAATGATATATTTATACAGTATAATATATAATGACATAAGAATAACAGAGGAAAATATTATCAATATTGCCAAAAAGTGATTAACTATTATATTCTGAATGGTCATTCATTTTAGGAACACCTGAACTAAATACTTTTGCTTATATTTCTACTTATATAGGTAAAGTGATGATGACTAATAAAATCTCTAATTTGTCTAAAAAGCTCTAAGTGATTAGAGGAATTGTATCAGATTAATTAGCATTTTAAAATTTCTTTCTTGCTGATCTTAGTATCTTATTTTTTATGAAAAGTAGTAATAATGCATACCCAAGAAAGAGTAAGTTAATTAACCCATGCAAAAATGCCCTAAGAGAAAGGGGTCCCTAAAGTATATTATTGTTTGGTGTCAATGGAAAACTATGGACACAGACCATAAATATGCAATAAAATAACAATTCTGATGATATAAATTATTTTAAAGTATTCCTTGCATTATCCAGTGTGTATTACTTGAGGATTTTTTAAAAAAATAACTGTTGATAAGCCAAATTATGAGTGCTCTACTCTGAGGTTGCATTTGGAAAACTTTACAGCTATGTCTCTTAAAGCAATCTGAAAGAAGAAAACAATGGTCTGGTTTATCTGAAAGAGATAAGACATCAATATGGAGAGCAGAATAAGTTTATTTATTTTATCTGCTGGAAAAGTTCTGATTTTTTTAATTTTTTTCACAGACCTCCTGGTCAAAGCATGAGTGGTAATAAGTGCTAACTGTATCACTCTTCCCCTGAGATCTTATTAGTTCTTTTGTGTTTGACCTTCCCTGATCTGGCAGTTTTATTGCCCAGTTCTGAGAAACTTGGTGGATTTGTGAAGCAAAAAAGCACTAAAATATCCTCAAGCCCCACTCCTGTTTTGTTCAAAAGACAGTGCTATGTTACCACAGTCCTACCCATTCGCCATTAGCCATCAGGGTGTTGTGGCAACAAGTCACATGCACTTTCAGCTCAGCTTCCATTGCGGACTGATCTCCACAGAAACTGGGATGCAGGAGAGGAGGCAGGGAAGGCCCTTCACACCCCTCTAGGACTCCCATTTACATTTTAGTTTTGAATAACCCAGACAGCTCTCACAAATACCAGAACCTGTAGTTTTCTACTTTTTTCTTTCCTTTAGATAAGAGTGCCTATTATTTTAAGACCAATCAATTGTATTCTATTTACAAGTTAAATAATAAATCAAATCAGCTTTCAGATTGAGGAAATATGGTTACCACTAAATATTCATTGGGAGTGAATGCAGCAGTATGTCTTTGTTAATGTGGTCTTCTGGGTTTAATTTTGTGACTTATTTAGCTAAATTCAATTGAACTTAATTGATTTAGCAAAGTCAGGCATAAAATATAGAGAAATGGAGTGCCTATGAGAGAATAAGACAGTTTATGAATTCATAAATAGAGACAGATATAAGAATTATAAGTAAGATCCAGGATGCAGAGCATAAAACTCAAGGAGATAAACACAGAAGAGTTTATGACATGTTTGCCTCAATCAATCTATTCTCATTTCTCTAAAAATACTTAATTTCTGAATCTCAGGAGCAGATTAATTTTGACCCATCCCCCCACCCTCTGCCCTTAATTGCATCATTTTGTTTCTAAAAGCAGAGCTAATGTTTCCTGATGCTTATCTGGGGCAGTGGCTTTCTTTAGTATCATCCAAACATTTATTCTATCCCCAGCAGCAGAATTCCTTAATTTGTCCATTCATTCAAAAATATATTTTGAATCTCTACTATCTGCTAGATACCAATTAGATCTGATTGAATGAAAAGAAAGGGGGGGGAGGGGGAACCGCCATAGTATCCAGGATTCTACTATCTGAGAAAGGAAAGCAAGGATGGAAAGGATGGAAAGCAAGTTTGAGGCAGAGGTGACAGAGTTTATGATCTCTGTTTTTACTGATGAGTTTGAATTACCGGTAGGATATATCAGTGAAAATACCAATTGGACAATTAGATACATGGGTGAGAGGCTCAGAAAAACTATCTGACCTGGAGATAAATTTTGAAAGGATGTAGAATTGAAAAGGCATATCTTACTTAAACAACCTGTGAGTATAAAACAAGGACCTATTTGTTTGTAGGTGATATTAATTATTTAGTGGTACTTATTTTTTAATCAGTTTTATTGAGGTATAATTTGCATAGAATAAGACTTGTTCCCTCTGGGTATACAGTTCTATTAATTTTGAAAAATGTATAATAGTTGTGTAACCACCACTGCAGTCAATATAGAGAGAATTTCCACTATCTCAGAAAGTCTTTGTGTCTGTTTTTAATCTCTTCCCTCTAACTCCGGTCTTTGACAACCTGTAAACTTTTTCCTGTCCCTTGAATTTTACCTTTTACAGATGTTACATAAGATTTATCATGTACTATATGTAACATTTTTGAAGGTGGCTTCATTTACTTAGGGTAACATCATTGATTTATTAATGTCGTATGTATCAATAATTCATTCCTTTTTATTTTTGAGTAGGAACTCATTGTATAAGTGTAAAACATTGTGTTTACTCATTCAAAATGTGGTCACATTAGAGCTTCCAGTTTTGAGTTATCATGAATACAGCTGCTATGAATATTCAGATGTAGACATTTTTGTGGATGTAGGTTTTTGGTTCTCTTGGGTGAATATCTAAAAATGGGATTGCTGTGTCATATAGTTAACATATATTTTAACCTTATAAGAAACTGCCAAATGGGTACCTGGGTGGCTCAGAGAGTTAAGCCTCTGCTTTTGGCTCAGGTCATGATCTTAGGGTCCTAGAATCCAGTCCCACATCGGGCTCTCTGCTCGTTGCAGAGCCTGCTTCCCCCTCTTTCTCTGCCTGCCTCTCTGCCTATTGGTGATCAATCTCTCTGTCAAATAAATAAATAAAAGCCTTAAAAAAAAAAGAAGAAGCTGCCAAATGTTTTCCAACTGACTGTGCCATTTTGCATTCCTACCAATAATGTGTGAACACTCCAGTTGTTTTGAATCATTAGCATTTAATATTGTCAGTATTTTTTAAAGATTAATTCTAATATGTTTGTAGTGGTATTTTATTATGATTGTAATTTGCATCTCACTAATTATACCATGCATTTTATCATGTCTATTTGCCATTAGGATATTTTCTTATTAAAATATACTCTGGTTTTCAGTGAATGTCTTAAAATTTTGTATTAAGTTTTATGCTCTTTGATAGTACTGTTGATGGGATTGTCTTCTTAATTTCATTTTTACATTGTTCATGTATTTATAGAATCACAACTGCTTTGGTGTATTGATTTTGAATCCTGCAATGTTTCTAAAATAATTTATTAGATCTAATAGTTGTCTGTGTGTGTTCTTTAAGATCTTATCATCTGCCAATAGAGATAGTATCACTTCTTTCTTTTCAATATATATGTCTTATGTTCTTTCCTAACTGCCCTAGCTAAAATAAAACTGTGTTATATTGAATTGTACAATATTGAATAGAAGTGGCCAAAGCAGATACCCTTATTTTGTTCTGGATCATAGGTGGAAAGCTCCCAAGATTTCACCATTAGTAATAATAGCAGCTGTAGGTTTTTGTAGATTCTTGTATATCAGAATGAGAAAGTTTTCTTTAAAACTTCCTATCCTAATTCGTTGATTGTTGTTTTGCTTTTATCATTAATACATGCTGGGTTTTAGCAAATGTGTTTTCTGTATCTACTGAAATGATCATTTTTTTTCTTTGTTCTATTTATATGGTATATTGTCTGGATTGATTTTCATATGTTGAAACAACCTGTGATAAATCTACCATGGTTGTGGTATATCATCCTTTCTGTATGCCGCTCATTTGGGTTTGCCAAGTATGTAAGCAATGCTAATATTTTTCATCAAATTTGGGAAGTTTTTGACCATTTTTTTTCAAAAATTCCTTCTTCTTTTTCTCTCTCTCTTTTCTTTCTGGGATTCCTATCATACATACGTTGCTATGCTCCATGGTGTCCCACAGGTCTTGGTTCAATGCATTTTTCTTCACTGTATTAACTCAGTTGACCCATCTTCAAGTTTGCTAATTCTTTCTGCTCAAATCTGTTATTGAGTTTCTTACTATTTCATTTCAGTTATACTTTTCAATTCCAAAATTGTTATTTAGTTCCTTTTTATAATTTCTCTATCTTTACTGATAATCTCTTTTTGCTGAGATAGAAATCTCATACTTCCCTTTTTTTAGACATAGTATCCTTTAGCTTGTTGAATATGTTCAAATAGCTGGTTTAAAGTATCTGTCTAGAATGGCTGGGTGGCTCAGTAGGTTAAGCATCTGCCTGCAGCTTGGGTCATGATCCCAGGGCCTGGGATTGAGTACCTTGTGGGGCTCCCTGCTCAGAGGGGAGTCTGATTCTCCCTCTGCCTCTTCCTCTCCCTCTCTGCTCATGCTTGCTCTCTCTCTTTCTGTCTTTCAAATAAATACAATCTTTTTAAAATATCAAGTATCTGGATAGAAATTCTTAGTCTGTCTTCCTTAAGTATACTTTTTATTAATGGCTTTTTCACTCTGTTTATGGACCATACTATTTCATTACTTTGCATGCCTCTTTACTTTTTTTGTTGAACACTTGGATGTACCCCAGAAATCAGATATAATTCCTTGCCACGGGTTATTATTGCTATTTTTTAATGTAGTTGTTTCTGTTAATTTGTTTAATGACTTTTCTTCGCTAAATCTGTAAAGTCAGCATTTTTTTGTTGTGTTTGACCACTGGAGTCTTTGTTCTATTAGCTTAGTTGTCTGTTAATGATTATTAGACAGAATTTCCATAAATACCTAGAACCAAAAAAATCTTCCAGTATTTGTTGAATGGTTCTCTCTATACGTTGGGGTGTTTAACATTCAGACAGGCAGCTTACTTTTGCCTTAACATTCACTTTCTGCCTCCATGTAGACTGAAGATTAGTCAGAGTTAAGTACTGAGAACTTGCTCTAATGACTAATGACTCAGAGCCCCTGTGTGATCTTCTAGATTCCCAGGAAGATGTTGGGGTTTTTCAAAGCCCTTATGAACATCTCATTAAGCATCCACTTCTCCTAAGCTTTTCAGTTAGTCCTTCATGTGGTCTAATTTTTTATTTATCACCTCTGGCAGCTGTAACTAAAAGATTGTCCTATAAATGTTGACCAAAAAAAAAAAAAAAAAACTATGGAGGCAGATTTAACATTGAGCCAGTTCTGAGTCAGGTGAAATGCAAGACTTTTGAGCTGGTCTTCCAAGGAATGACTAGACAGGTAAAAAAATAATAATAATAACAGTAATAATAATAATAATAATAATAATAATTATTATTATTATTTTAATTACAATTATTTGTAAATGTGGTCTGTTCTGTTCCCTTCAGTACTATGGGCTGTTATTTTCAGAGATACTGCTGAACTAGGGAATGGGGTATAAAACTGGGCTAAGTTAAAATACCACATAGTTTGCTGTGCTTACTGACTTTCAGCTGTTTTTCTTCACTAAAGCAAGTCTTTAGTTATGCTCCAGACATTGAAAGAAAATCGATTTTGACCAGTTTCCTTCATTGCTTTTATAGAGGGGTGGGGTTTTGAGTTTCTTATTCCTCCATTTTGCTGATATTACTCCCCTGCCCCCAGCACAATAAAGTGAATTTCTTATGTATGCCATATATGCGGGACATTATTTCTTATCCAGTGATTAATATTGGTTCTTAATTAACATTTTAAACCATTTACATTTAATGTGATCGTGGGTATTATAGTATTTCAGGCTATTATATTGCAGTTTGTTTTCTATTAGTCTTATTTTTATTTTGTTCCCTCTCTTTTCTTTTTAGTAGTATTATCAGAACTTCTGTATCCTTATTAATTTTCTGTCTGATTGTTCTATCATTAACTCTCTTCTTTCTTGGACTATAATTACATGGCATTAAACTATTTGATATTGTCATACAAATTTAAAATTTTTCTTCCAACACTTTTTCTTTTTGTGTTTCAGTTGTATAATGGTATAATTTCCATTGAAATATTTTCAGGCTTACTTTTGAGATGGTTGAAGAAAATTTTCATCGTTGATACCATAACTCTTAATTCTATATCAATTTGACCCTTTCTTATAAACCCCTTTCTTTGTTGAAATACTCATCTTTGCCTATATGTCACCTACTTTTTCTGGTAAATCTTTACCATATTAGTCATGGAAAAAATCCATCTCCCAGAGAGGTTTTCTATGATCATGCTCCTCTATTGAGTCATCTAGATTGTTATTTCATAGTCTTTATTTTATTTCATTCATTTATTTAATTGTATTACTTTACTCCTTCAGTTAAACTTAAGTTCCTTCAGGGTAATGCTTCTGTTTTGTTTAAAACACCTAATTATACCTCTCACCATGTCTAACAGAAATAATTAAGAAAGAAATATTTAAATGATGGCTATACACATGAACACTGACCTTTTTATACTCCCTTAGGGTGTGTTTAGTTGCCTCCAAATGCATTGATTTCTATGAATATAACCTTTATGAGACTCCATAAGATAATGAAGTTTCATAATATGAGGATTCCACATGACAGAGCTCATTCTCTTGAAATGGGGCAGTCTGAAGACTATGAAATATCTACACATACCTAAAGATTTCTCCTTAATTTTAGCATTGTTTGGTATATATCAATGTTGTCTCTCATATTTTATCATAATTCCTAGAAGATCCTAAAGATTCTTGCCACTATGTAGCTGGACCCAATTTAGAAGTTTTAGAGCTATTTTTAATTTGGGGGGGGGGGAATTTCTACCCATTTAGTGTGAGATATAATATCACATAGACAGGGCATCTGATCTTGGTTTAATTGATAGCTTTACCACTTACACACTGTATGATTTTTGAGCCGATTAATCTCTTTAATATCTCACCTATAAAATAGAAGAAAAACTGAGAATACATACCTCACTGTGATATTGTATATATTAACCAAGAGATAATCTATGTTATACACAGTATCTGAACCATTCTAAAATTGTTATAGTTGCTTTTGCTATTATTATTGTAAATATTCTTCTTCTTAGGATTGAATCAAAATCCTCCCCAAGTGTTACATCAGGACCATTTCAAATTTGAATTTAAAAAAAACTTTCTTCTTTTTAATTATTATTATTTACTAAAGAAATTTGGCCATGAGCTTATTCTGTTAATTGGACTTTGCCTGAAAAAAGTACTGACCTGTGAGTTCTCCATAGGTATTCTTCTGACTCAATTTTTCTTTATGCTTAAACAGCAATTTCTGATATATAGGAAACTCTCATTAAATTTGCCTTAAATAACCAGATACTGAATTTTTCAATAAGCTACTCATTTCAGATTACAATGTGGAGAGAGAAAAACAGACATTTTTTTTCCCTCGTATGCATTAAATTTCCCGTTTTTAATATGCACAGTAGTCACTACACTTTTAAAAAGGAGACTCCTAAACTCCATCTTAAAGCAGGTGGACTTGAACTTCCTGAGTGGGTCCTGGTCCATAAAACAAGTAGTACCCAAACTTGCTGCTTTAAAAATACTGCACTGGGGGCACTTGGGTGGCTCAGTGGTTAAGCCTCTGCCTTCAGCTCAGGTCATGATCTTGGAGTCCGGGGTTCAAGCCCCACATGGGGCTCCCTGCTGGGCAGGAAGCCTGCTTCTCCCTCTCTCACTCCTGCTGCTTGTATTCCTTCTCTGGCTGTGTTTCTCTGTCAAATAAATAAAATCTTAAAAAAAAAAAATACTGCACTGATTGTAATCTGATCCTGCTAATTGTCAGTCAAACACAAAGAGAAGGAAGCACATTCTAACTTAATTAAGAGAAAGCACAGACAAGTTATTACATTAATATTATTCCATAAGCTTAACAACAACATGAGTAGCAAGTCACAAAATGATTGAATCTGGAAGAATACCATATGCACCTAATGACACAATGGTAATTGAAATATGTGCTTAAAATTTTTCAGTTAAAGATGCAGCCTCAAATTTAATCATAAGGAAGTCTAAACAGAATGATTTACAGTGATTCTTAAATGTTAGAAAAGACTATTCTTAAGGGAAAAAAACCAAATGATTTATCTCTGAAAATATGTTTACAAGTACTTTCTTTTCTGAATACTTTTGATAAATCAATCCAGAGTTTGAAAAAAAGTAATGCTAAATAATCAATGGAAATGGAATGCATAAAAAGAGGAGATATTTACAGTTTGCCTGTAATATGCTAATACCTATTGAATTTGATGCAAGCTAAAAACATGTAGGTAAGTCTCACAAATTGAGTATCATTATTCCTTTTTATGTTGAATCTCAACTATTATTTTCATGACAAATAAATGATTTTAAAAGCAAACAATGCCATTCAACTAATGGTATAACTGTCCACACTGCCAAAGTCATTTTCAAGTAACAAATAATATGCTTTTATTTCTTTACATTTATAGCAATTACAGTTTCGATAACTTCCATTTCATCATATTTTAACATGTGTTAAAACCCCCATATTATTAAAATTATTAATTTTTTATTCACCATTCAAATTTGAAAATTCTCTCTTTTTTTTTTTTTTTTTAAGATTTTATTTATTTATTTGACAGAGAGAAACACAGCCAGAGAGGGAACACAAGCAGAGGGATGAGCGGGAAGCCCGATATGGGGCTGGATCCTGGGTCTCCGGGATCATGACTTGAGCCGAAAGCAGTCGCTTAACCAACTGAGCCACCCAGGTGCCCCGAAAATTCTCTCTTTTTAAAAAAAATATTTTATTTATTTATTTGACAGAGAGAGAGATCATAAGTAGGCAGAGAGGCAGGCAGAGAGAGAGGAGGAAGCAGGCTCCCTGCTCAGCAGAGAGCCTGACATGGGCCTCGATCCCAGGACCCTGAGATCATGACCTGAGCCGAAGGCAGAGGTTTAACCCACTGAGCCACCCAGGCGCCCAGATTCTCTCTTTCCTACACACATGAACACACATCCCAAACAACCAGCCGCAGTAATGAAATTGTTGCTCTTGCACTACATTGAAAAGATGAATTTACTATTTATGTTTTAATGAACTAAACTTGCCGCCCCTGAGCTAAAAGCATTCCCTTAGTCAAATAAAAGTACAGAAACAATAGTTAGATCAAGGAACAGCCTACATTATTGTTTAAATAAATTAATCATATCTTAACTTAGATCTCTAAACCTGAACACATAAGAACTTTTTGGTGTCTGATGGCCTGGAAGTCATACTCATCTAATTGGTGGAAGCAAGGCTCAAATCCATGGCTCCTTCTTACTTCAGTGCTTACTTTGCAAGAATCTTTTGCCTCTATCAAGGAATCTGGCAGCTAAAGTGCTGATTAACAGGGGCATGGAGGGCGGCCTGTGTGGCACAGTTCGGTTGAGCTTCTGACTCTTGATTTTGGCTCCAGTTGTGATCTCAGTGTCATAAGATCTGGCCTCAAGTTGGGCTCCGTGCTCAGTGTGGAGTCCACCTGAGACTCTTCCTCCATCGCTCTCTGTCCCTCCTCCAAGCTCTCCCTATCTCACACATAAATAAATAAATCTTAGAAAAAAAATAGCAACATGGAAATATATTTGTGTTTCTGGGTTTTTCTTCCTTTGATTAATGGACTTCAGTCCTTAAAGCAGTTTAGTTTACTATGTACCATAATTTGTTTACTTACTGATTGAAAGACATGTTGGTTGCATCAATTGGGACAATTATGAATAAAGTGGCTAAAAACATTTGTGTGCAAGTCTTTGTGTGGATATGTGGGTAAATACCTAGGAGTGTGATTGCTGAACTGCATGGCAAGAATATATTTATTTTGTAAGAACACACCAAATTTTCTGTCAATATATCTGCTCTGTTTTGCATTCTTGCCAGCAATGAATAATAGTTCCTATTGTTCCACACTCTTGTCAGCGTTTGGTACTGTCAGTGTTGTGATTTTAGTCATTCTAACAGGTAGATCATGATTATCTTATTATTGTTTTACTTTGCAATTCTCTACTGACATGATGCTGATCATGTTTGCATACACTGCTTTGGCATCTGAGTAGCTTCTCTGGTGAGCTATCTGTTCAGATCTTTTGCCACTTGATTTCAGTTTTATAAAATTAAATTTCAGAAAACTAGACATGCAAATAAATGAACTAAAGAAAAATTATGTTATAAAATAACATTTGTTTTATTAAAAAGTTCACCATAGAAATACTTTAATGAAATGTTTTAAAAAATTCTAAATATTATCTGATTTATAAATGTTTAAAACCTATCAGTAGCAAAAAAAAAGATGTAACTATATTACAAATTTTGATATAATGTTCAGAAAATGCACCATTTCCTCCTATGATCTTCAAGTAAAACACAGTTATTAATTTTCTGTTTGACATTGGATATCTTAATGTAATTCTGGATTTGATATTCACAAAGACATCACTTTGTTCGATTGCCCTTTTCTAGGCTGATTATCTCCTTATAGAGAAACATGAAGACAAGAGCCAGGCTGGCCTTATTTCTAAGCTTACCATTAATGACAAAAAAAAAATTATTTTCTTTTTAAAAAATTTTATTATATTTAAATTCAGCTAATTAACATATAGTGTATCCTTATTTTTCGAGGTACAGCTCCATTATTCATCCATTGCATATAACACTCAGTGCTCATTACATCACATACCCTCTTTAAAGCCCATCACCCAGTTTCCCTTTCCCGTCAGTAACCTGCCCTCCAGCATACCTCAGTTTGTTTTCTATAGTTAAGAATCTCATGGTTTGTCTCCTTCTCTGATTTTATCTTATTTTATTTTTCCCTCCCTTCCTCTATGATCCTCTGTTTTGTTTCTTAATTTCCACATATGAGTGAATCATATAATAATTGTCTTTCTCTGATTGACCTATTTTCCTTAGCATAATACCCTCTAGCTCCATCCACATCATTGCAAATGGCAAGATTTCATTTTTTGATGGCTAATATTCCATTGTGTGTGTGTGTGTATGTGTGTGTGTATATATATGTGTATGTGTGTGTGTATATATATGTGTGTGTGTGTGTGTGTATGTGTATATATGAAAGCATAACAATCATCTCTTCTTTAGCCATTCATCTATCAATGGGCACCTAACATTGGGGTGCAGGTTTCCCTTTGGATCACTACATTTGGTAAATACCCAGTAGAGCAATTGCTAGGTCTATTTTCAATGTTTTGAGGAAGCTCCATACTGTTTTCCAGAGTGGCTGTACTAGCTTGCATTCTTACCAATGGAGTAAGAAGGTTCCTCTTTCTCTGCATCCTTGCCAACATTGGTTGTCTCTTGTCTTATTAATTTTAGATATTCTGACTAGTGTGAGGTGGTATCTCATTGTGGTTTTGATTTGTATTTTCCTGTTGCCAAGTGATGTTAAGCATTTTTTTCATATGTCTGTTGGCCATTTGTCTGTCTTCTTTGGAGAAATGTTTGTTCATGTTCTCTGCTCATTTCTTGAATGGATTCAAGATCTACAAAGAACTTATTAAACTCAACATCCCCAAAACAAATAATCCAGCATTTATTTTTTCTTATGTGAGGATCACATCTCAACCCACTACAAACACCAAGCTTAGAAATGGGAGATAGAGGAAATACCCACCATCCCTAGGGAATTCCTGGGATGCATACAAGATGGCCAAAGAGTAGAAAATTAAACCTACAATCAGAAAATCAAGTTCAGGCCCTGCCATATTTTAATTAGATAATCATGCTCATGTTTACTCTTTTTTGTTCATTGTAATCATGAAATTGTGCTCATTTTGATGCTCTGGCTACCATTCATTTATCATTCCCTGCTAGTTAAGCTAAAAGATATGTTAGATGCTTTTTAAGATTTTCTAGGTGGTATTTTGAGACTCAAAATTCTTGGAGAGTCCCATATATAAACCGAGCCTTTTACTCACACTGTGGAAAATAAAAAACATGTGGAAATATGTGAAATATATATATCTTACCATGTGTGACTTTTTAATATTATAATTTAAAATATTATTTTAATGTAATCTTGATATCAATTTTTCTGAGAAAAGAAAGCATAACAATCAAGAAAAAATAAATTATACAATACAGAATTATCATGAGATTATTCACAATATGATCAGTAAATTGAAAGCTGTTTTGAATATGGATAAAATCATTTTTAAACCAAAAAATATATATACACACATGTATAAAAGTAAATGCACACCTCAAGCTTAACCAGTTTAATAAACAGCACCAAAAATAGACCCAACAGCTAAACATAGAAGCAACTCAAGTGTCCATAAACAGATGAATAAGTAAAATGTGCTCTGCATATAAAATAACATAGTATTCAACCTTAAAAAAAGAAAGAAATTCTGGGACGCCTGGGTGGCTCAGTTGGTTAAGCAACTGCCTTCGGCTCAGGTCATGATCTTGGAGACCCGGGATCGAGTCCCACATCGGGCTTCCCGCTCGGCGGGAAGTCTGCTTCTCCCTCTCTCACTCCCCCTGCTTGTGTTCCCTCTCTGGCTGTGTTTCTCGCTGTCAAATAAATAAAAATCTTTAAAAAAAAAAAAAAAAAAAGAAAGAAATTCTGACATATGCTACAACATAGATGAACCTTGAGGACATTACCTTAAATAAAATAAGCCAGACAAATGCTACTTACATAAGGTACACTGTGTAGTAAAAATCATAGAGGCAAAAAAAACTGGAATATTGTTTGCCAGGGACTAGAGGGAGGGAGGAATGAAGAGTTATTTTTTTAATGGTTATGAACTTTCAGTTGCATAAAAGGAAAGAATTATGGAGGTGGATGGTGGTGATATTTGCACAACATTATGAATATACACTGAACTGTTCACTTAAAAATGAGGGGCATCTGGGTGGCTCAGTCAGTTAAGCAGCAGTCTTCAGCTCAGGTCATAATCCCAGAGTCCTGGATTCGAGGCCCATGTTGGGCTCCCTGCTCAGCATGGAGCCTGCTTTTCCTTCTCCCTCTGCCCCTCCCTCTCAAATAATAATAAATAAAAAACAAAGCTGAGGGCATCACGTTACCTGATTTCAAGCTTTATTACAGAGCTGTGATCACCAAGACAGCATGGTACTGGCACAAAAACAGACACATTGACCAATGGAACAGAGTAGAGCGTCCAGATAGGGACCCCCAACTCTGTGGTCAAATCATCTTCAACAAAGCAGGGAAAAATATCCAGTGGAAAAAAGACAATCTCTTCAATAAATGGTCCTGGGAAAATTGGACAGCTACATATAGAAGAAAGTCATGTGTTTTAATAAGCCACATATTAAAGTTTGTATTCCAGGATTGCCATACATACCAACTTTTCTCTTGGCCTAGCTCAAGGGTAAGCTAACTTCTGCCCATGGGCCAAGAACCTCTTGCCTGTTTTACTGGAAAACAGTTGTGCTTATTTGTTTATTTTGTATCATCATCAGTGACTGTGTTCCCTGCAACAGAGACCATGTGGCCTGCCAAGTTGGGAAAATGTACTCTATGGCTCTCTTGTAGAAAAGTTTGATGGCCCTGGCCTATAGTGGTCAATCTCTAATTTTCTTATCTGACTGTTATACTTTTGGTCTTATCTTGTATATCAGTCTCTAGTTAAATTTTATATTACAAACTAAACTATACTTTATCTCCATTTAAAAACTTGTAGTTCTTTATGCGTTCTTATAATGTGTCAACCAACATAATTGACTATATCTTTAGAAGGACAAGGAACCTGTCTTGTTCATTGCAAAACATTATCTAATTTCTGACATAGCCTTTAAACATAGTAGTCAATTTTTGAATTAATCAAGTTATGAATTAATCAACGAATAAAAGAATGAGTGAATGAATAATCTAAAACTGCAAATTGTCTTTTATGTTGGGCTTGATTCAATTATTTTTATTAAAATGTAAAAATAAAAACTAAAAATAAGCAAACTCACTCAAAATTCCATATCCACATGAATCACAGTTACCATTTAGCATGTATATATCTATATATCTATATACATAGATATAAAATCAAGATAGTTTCATAGTCTATAAAATCATACTGAACTTGAGCACACACATATATATAGGATATATATATATAAACATAAATATGGTATTTAATTGTATAATATTATAATACATTTTGCTATATTCTTTTACTACCTTTAAATTCGCTTTCTACTTTAAAAGTATTTCTGTTTTGTGAGTTTTGCTGAGCACATGGGTCTTTTCATTCTCCCAAAGAATTCTAAGGATGAGATAATGCTTAGATGTCTTGAACATGTAGCCTCTTACATGGTGGTGGTGGTCCTATGAAGTGAGTGGTGGTAAATCCAGATGACCTACAGCAATGCCACCAACATGATATCTTAGCCAGTTGTTTTCTGTGAGGTGTGTTTGAATTTACTTTAGTGCTTGGCCACCTTCTCCATTACTCTAAGATTTCCAGATACTCTGTGATCTTTCTATTATCTTTCCAAAGATTTTATTTTCTACTCAAGTTTGCTGGAGTCCACTGATCTTATCTGCAGTAAGATATTCTCACTGATAATAGTATTCATTTATGCATCTATCCATCTTTTTAAAGGAGTTTTAGCCACATGCCAAGCATGGTGCCAGGTACTTGATACTTATTCTTTGTAATTCTATATAACACTAATTAAATTGATTTTGTTCCTTTTGCTTGGGCAAGATCTCAGTTTGTGAATGTGTCTCCACCAGTTTGGAGAACTATTTTTGAAAATAAGAGAGGAAATTTCATTATAGATTTCTGAATGCACTACATTCCTGACACTACTTGATTTTATTATTGCTAATTTTACAATAATAACTATGTTTTAAAGCCAACTTTTCATTCATTATCTGAGCTTCTGACTTTCATCTGTGACATATTTGAAGAGAAAGTAATGTGTTCTTATAAAAGAAGTTTTCTCCTGTCATGGTTAGTATTTCTGAGGGAAAGTGTGCTTGGATTGAAAGCTAATGGTTACTGAAAGTCAATTAGAGGCAAGGTATAATCAAGATTTCTTGGCAAAAAACAGCAACAACAACAACAACAACAACAAAACAACCAAGACAAAATAAAACACCATACCAAATGGCTTCATTGCCACATGTAACCCACTTTATGACTCCTTAAAATATTCTTTCAAACTTCAACAGCCACTTCTTCTGGAAAGTTTGTACCTTTGAAATAGATTGGATCACAAGAAAGCACCAATATCAGGAGCTAAAAAATTATCTTCTGAGGCTTAAAATATTTCAAGACAGAATTTTTTGATTTGCTGACCATGTTTCATTATCTCTGATTCCTATACTGCTAAGAATTTAGCTAAATCATTACAAACATAACCTAAATTATTCAAATTAAAAAAAAATGGTGTCAAACACACACTTACATCCCCCTCCCCACAAATGATTTCCTTGTCTCCCTCTCAGACCAAGGAAACTCTTTTTCATTTATGTAGCATAACCCTAAAAATGGCAAGTTTTCCCAATTGTTTTCATTTGTATCTAATCTTATTAAATTGGTTTCCAATAGCTTCTAAAATCATTCTAAAATTTAAACTAGTCTTGAAAATGTAACCTTTTCAAAATATTCTTATAAAATAGTTACATATATTTGAATTTGGGTTATTTCACTGGTTGAGAGAAAGACTGTGAAAGACGGAAGTTGATGGCACATCTACCCAAGTCACTCCTCAGTAACATCAATGTCACCCCAACACTTAACTAGTGTTTACATTTCCTCATCATCACCCCCAGTGCTGCTACAAAACTCACCCACTGTCCATTCTCTTTGGGGACTTTTTTCTGATTTAAAGTGCCCACTCATTGGGGTAAGGAGTGGCTGTAGCAGGTCCTCACTCATATATTGTTTTGTTTGAAGTAGTGCTTTCACGAAACTGAATCAGTTGCCTATTTTTATTTTTATTATTTAAAATATTTTATTTATATCTTTATTTTGAGAGAAAGCGAGAGAGAGGGGAAGAGGGGGAAGACAGAGAGGGAGAGAGAATATCAAGAGGGCTCACACTGAGCATGGAGCCCAACATAGAGTTGATCGCATCAACTCTGAGATTATGACTTGAGCCCAAATCAAGAGTCTGACACCTACTTGACTCAGCCACGCAGGATCCCCAGTTGTCTACTTTTTTTGGGGGGGGGTTAAGATTTATTAATTATTTGTTTGATAGAGAGAGAGACAGCAAGAGAGGGAACACAAGGAGGGGAGTGGGAAAGAAGCAGGCTTCCCACCCAACAGGAAGCCCAATGTAGGAATCGATCCCAGGATCCCAGATCATGACCTGGGATCATTAAGTGATCCAAAGGCAGATGCTTGAGCCACCCAGGTGCCCCCAGTTGCCTACTTTTAAAATGTAAGGAATTGACACTGAAATTATAATTTCTAACTCTTGGAAAAGGTCAGAAGATCTAGAAATGCTTTGCTGGTGCCCTGATTAAATCAAATGGCTTAAGCCCAGTAGCAGTTGACCCCTTAAGAAGGGGTCACTCAACCCAATACAACCCTATGCTTGTGTTACCTATTTGGTCCCTGGTGGAAGTGTTATATTCAATCCCTAAATCACAGAATATTGATGAATGTCTCTAGAATCAGACTGCCCAGATTCCAGACCTGGGACTTTTGAAGCTTTAGTGTTGCAACTCCATGTTTGTTTGTTTGTTTGTTTGTTTGTTTAAGATGAATACATTTGGAAATGTCCTTTGGGGTAATACATGAATTTGTACCTTCTTCTTAATTAGACCTATTTTTACACTGTGAATTTTTAATAAAGATATCTGCCCTTTATCTTTCACAGGTGACTTAATGAGGTAATATATTAGAAAAAGTTTTTGTAAATGTCAAAAAAAAAAAAAAACTGCACCAAGTTTAGCTGGTATAAGAATAAAAATGTTACACAGCTTGAGTGGCTTCTGTTCCATCACTTTTAACTTAAGAAATTTGTGAACTGGGACCCAAGTCCTGGAGCCAGCTTCTGTATGCAGCTGTCAGGAATGTCACAGCTGAGTCAGGGTGTCCTATGGGGCCATCTTCCTATCCCCAGGATCTCTTTTCCAGTGTCTGGACTGCCTATTGGTTGGACCTTGCCTGCCTTATAATAATTATGCTCTCAAGCATGGTGAAATTTGAAACCGAGTTCCTTCTTGTGTTTCTGGGGGTCTAGACATTTCTGTCTTTTCAATCATATTGCATTTTATTATCTTGTATGAGCTTTGCTTTGCATTATTTTATATGAGCTTTCCTTTTGTGACCAGCATTGTTCCAGAAAGTGTAGAGCACTCTGTCTGAAAGTGGGTCCTGTACAGTTTCCAGCTCTTCTAAAATGACAGTTGATGTTTTTGTGTATCTGGCATTTCAAACTGTAATGCATGATGAAGAAAACAATATTTCAAAAATAGGGATCACAATAATAGTAAACACTTCTACGGTACTTTTGATGTGTCAGGCAGCATTCTAAATTATTTCTAAAAGTCATACATATTAATTCAATTCACACTACAACACTACAAGGTAAGTGCCTTTAACTATTCTTTCTACAATATTCTAGAAATTATTTTTGAATCTTGGTATATTAATCTGAATAATCACAATAAAGTGGAATATTATCGTTCAGGACATAGAAATAGTGTCATTCAAGAGGGAAACAATCCACTGTGACTCTGTGTATGCTCTTGTATTAAACAATTGACATTGACTTTATAAACTACAACAGTAATTTACTAATGCTGTGGATCAGATAAGGCTTAACATATAAGGGGTTGGTTTTCATTCTTTCATTGTTCCAATCCACAAAGCATACTGTAAACAAACCTGGTCTATACTTACTTAGATGGCAACTGATTGGTATGTATCTATTGCCAATACAGACATTTGTCAGAGAAAATGACATTGAGGAAACTAATTCTAGTGAACTTTTTAAGCTTATTTATTTTTTTTTTAATGTTCTCATACCCTCTTTGGTAGACCACATAACACATAATGGAATAGCTAAAACAACAGATATTAAAGGTGTTTCAAGTACAAGTTTGTTTCTTTGCCTCATGAAGTATTAACACAGACTACGTTCTGTTGGACTTCATGGCTATTTGTTGGTTAAATACAGGGGGAGTTGAGGTTGCAGTTTGGATACTGTATTACAATGTCTGCTCACATGATTGGGTTGATTTTTCACTGCATGTAAGCATCAACTGCTGATTCTTTCCTTAGCAGCAGTTCTCCTTGGGGCGCTCAGATAATTATACACAGCTCTTGAATAGTCCCATCTTCTCGGGGTATTATTGCCCAATTTACTTTTTAACAGACTCATATCATTGTTGCCAAACGATGTTCTATATTCCAGTAGTGATGTCTCCCTGAAAAAAACAGACATACAAGGAAGAAATAAGGCACAAAAATTTTCTTGTTAATTGCTATTAAATGATTATAGGTCCACTCCATTTCTCCTTGACTCTCTTATCCAATAATGTAATAGCATTATCAAGGATTCCCATAAAGACTGAGAAACTCCCCAGCATTGAATCATAGTTCCCTTTCTACAACTAATAATCTCAAAGATTCCTCTAGTTTTTCTTGCAGGCTCAGTTACAGAAAATCTACCATTTTTATAGAGATAATGCCACAAAAAAGGAATCATGCACAGTGCATAGAAGGGTATATTCAAGTTACATGGCAGAACAAAAGGTGAATTGGGTAAGTAAATGTGACATTTAAAAGTCCTTGTTATTATGGCTTTTAAAAACTCAATTCTTCAAGAACATTCATTTTCAGTTCTCAGAGGAATAATGACCCACTTATTATTATGCTAGTTGAGAAAACTCTAGGGGTGTGACATAAAAATGATTTGCTTTGAAACTGGATGTATTTGTCATATTTTTTAGTGTTAGAAAAAAATCATAAAATTAAAAAATATGAAATATCTTTGGATTTTGTTCTAGGAAAAAAAATAATCAAGAGTAAGAAATGGTTATGTGGTATGTAGGCAGACTAAGGGAAGAGTTTTCTGTAGGTGAGCAGATTCAGAATTGTGGCAGCTTTGCTTGATATACTCAGGCACTTAGTCATAGTAAGGTATTATATATTTATTGTTCATATTACCAATAGTCATAGGAGAATTTATTAACTCCGTTAACCCTGCCATTTGCAAGAACAAGAGTAGAACTTGAGGGCATTATGCTAAATGCAATAAGTCTGAGAAAGATAAATAATGCTGTATGATCTCATATGAGGAATCTAAAAAACAAAAACAAACCAAATCCACAGAAAAATTGATCCAGTTTGTGGACCAAAGGTAGGGGTTGGGAAAGGGGAACTGGAAAAAAAGGTGGTAATAAGGTACAAACTTCCAGATAAGTACTGGGGATGAAGTGTACATGATGATTATAGGTAACACTGCTGTATGATATATAGGAATAGGTGTTAAGAGAGTAAATCCTAAGAGTTCTCATCACAAGGACAAAGGAAATTTTTTCTTTGTTTTTTTCCTAATGTGTGCATATGAGTGCATAAATGCTAACTAAAATATTGTGGTAATCATTTCACAGGTGAATCATTATACTGTTAAAAAAAAAGTGCCCCCTCTTATTTTTTTTTTGCTCTTCTTTTTTTTTTTTTTAAACTGGGACTCTAGTCCCCATGCAGTGATTTGACTTTACATACCTATTTTATTTAATTTTGGTGGACATTGGTGTAATCAATTTAAAGCAGTAGGAAATAAGGCACAGAGGACTTAACAACTTATCAACGTGACGAAACTAACACAGTAAACAACAGAATCAGGATTAGAAGACAGACCTTACTAAAAATCTGTAGTTTAGAACTTGGTGTGTTTTGTTACAGAATAATCATATCCTATATTCTGTAACTATTTTAAGAGTTGTATTTCTATATTTAACTTCAGAATAATTATCTACTCATTTGCTACATTTCAAGTGAGAAAAAAGAAGCCCAGGCCCCTTATTTTAGGCATTCTTTAAGATAAAATAACAAGTGAATATTCAATATTTTCTGTTGACAAAATTCATATCATTGGTAATCTATCGAAACATTACTGATTTTAGAGGTAGAAGTCTTTCAGTTTTAAGGTGTTTAAAACTAACAGACACCATTCTTATGTTTTTGCATGTTTACATGTGCCTGTTAGCACAAACAATGAATGCAACAAGCAGATTCAGGCTATGCTCAAACCTTCTTTACTCAGAGAACTTCTAAATACTTTATTTCTAACCTCACTGGATGACTGTAAGTGATCATACAGAAGTATGCTGTGAAGTTTTGAGACATATTTTTGGGGATCTCTGGTTCCTGTCTACAATGTCCTTTATGATGGCAATACTGACTTTTACTTAGCCTGTGGATCCTGGAAAACAGTGAAGATTAAGAACACCCCTCCCCTTTTGTGTTCTGAAAAGAGGCCAGGTGTAATAAGATACCCATCCTCACATAACTTAAAGTTCATGGATGTTTTCCTTCTTTTCCTATGACAAAACCAGACAGAAACTCTCCAAATTCCTATTCTTGGCTTCATAAATCACCAGCTGAAAGACCTGTCCGTACTGGTCAATCAGAACAACAAGCTTGTTAAAGCAAAACAAAACAGAACAAAACAATTTGGGGCAAAGCTTCTCATCTTCCCCAGGTCCCTCACTTTGGCTGGCATGCAACTTCTGAACAGCTCTTCCTGAGAATAGGCTGGCCTCAGACTAAAACATTCTCTGATCTCCTATCCGATCCTGCCTCTCTTTCATCCCATTTCCCCCACACGGTTCCTTTTAGCCTTGTTCACTCCTCTCTAGAAGAGAAAAATTCTCTTTGCCTGTAATCCTCGAGACACTCTAAGATCTTATGATCAGAGTGTTCTCATTATTGCAATTCTTCCCCTCCGCTCTTACATGAATCCTTTTACCCTGGGAATAATCCTTTCAAATCAAGTCTCTGCTTAGTAAATCCACATTTGTTTTTTGTTTGACAATAAAGAGAAAATGGAAACACAGCACCTTCATTCCCTTAGTATGTAACTTCTGTGATAAAGTGTATGAAGAGGGGTATTATGTTGGTACCGAAAAATAAAATGAATAAAATGAGATGCTTTCATTCAAATCAAAATTAGTAGGTGTCATTTTAGCTTAGCTTTAATGGTGGGTACTGGAGCAAGGCAGGATGCCTCTTTCTTTCTTTCTTTCTTTCTTTCTTTCTTTCTTTCTTTCTTTCTTTTTTTCTTCTGTGAACATAGCTAACAATCTTTATGAATCTAAAGAGAGAATACAGCTGATAATAAAACATGATTTCAGTAAGGATTTTCTTTAGCTGCTCAAAATGAAATTGTGGTTCCTGGCCCACAATAGCATTATAACTACCTTGAGTCATTTGTGATGAGCAGTTGACAGGTGGCACTTATTTTTCTGAATAACCACTCTGAAGGAACATGAATACCTCTCTTAATAAAATGGATTCACTTTGATAGCAACCTTTTCAAGGAATTTTACATCCAAATGTAGAAATAAAAGGTTTGGAACAATTATTTTGCAGTAATTGGAAACACGGATGTTAGTAAGAAATTGTTATAAAATTAGCTAAAAGAATTCCACCAAATGACTTAGAAAATAATCTTTGACTGGATTGGGATTCAGTCAAAGAAGCTAAGTAGTTTGGAGACAAGTGACCGCCATCAGTCTACTTTGTGCTGGTTATAAGAGAGAATTCCAAGTAATACTAGAAGGCTATAAACTTTTCATCATAAAAACTTCTGGTCACTCATGGCCATTTAGACATTAAAAAACTTCCCAGCAATCATAGCTTCAAGGAAATTTTGAAGAAAAAGAGGCCTCCATCCCAACATAGACCATCCCTGACACACAGTACTGCACAAGCATTGGCAATAGGTACTTTCTATAACTGTCAGAAGGTGATTTCATGGGCTCCTCAGCAGCTCAAATATTTTCCTGCTTTTTATAGTAGCATAGCCTTGCTTTGTGAAGCATAAACATTTTCTTTTTATTTCATATTAACAAAATATTTCAGGGGTGCCTGGTGGCTAAGTCAGTTAAGTGTCTGGCTTGGTTTCCACTCAGGTCATGATCTCAGGTTGTAAGATTGAGCCCAGTATTGGACTCTGTGATTCCCTCCCTCTGCCCCTCAACCCACTCACTCACACGCTGTCTCTCTCTAATAATAAATATGTAAATAAATATTTTAAAAATATTTCATTAGAATGGAAATGCATAGTTAATTCTATCTTGAGAGAAATTCTCAGGTAAAACTGATTTTATATTATCGATTTCTCAATATTCTCCGTGTTTTATGTTTTTGGTTCTCCTTCAGTTTGGATGCTGGAACTTATGTGATTTCCTTGTCTCTTACCTCTTTCTTTCTTTCTTTCTTTCTTTCTTTCTTTCTTTCTTTCTTTCTTTCTTTCTTTCTTTTCTTTCTTTTTTTTTAAGATTTTATTTATTTATTTGACAGAGGGATCACAGATAGGCAAAGAGGTGGGCAGAGAAGGAGGGGAAGCAGGGTCCCCGCTGTGCGGAGAGCCCGATATGGGACTCAATCCTAGGACCCTGAGAGATCATGACCTGAGCCGAAGACAGAGGCTTAACCTTCTGAGCCACCTGGGCACCCTTCCTCTTTCTTTATACATCCCAATCCCTTTTCCTTTTGAAAGAAATCCTCAATGTTGCCTCCACCTGCTTGTTAACTTTCCAACAGTACCAATTTTGCAATTTAGTCTAAGTATTGAGGTTTTTTTTTTAAATTTTTAGTTTATGGTGTTATTCAATGTGTATGTGTATGTATGTTTAAAGCGTTACTTTAAAATCTAATCTTACAGTTTTGTTTCTTTGTGTTAAAATGTTTCTCTTCATTGAGCTTGCTATTTCCCTGTTCTGGTGTCTGCTTTCCTGTCTTGCTTTATCAGTCTTGATACTGTTTTGTTCGGTTTCCCTGCTGAGAATGGAGACTACATTCACACAACTTACCAACTACATTAACACGCCTTCACTCCTTCATTGACTCCATAGATTTAATTTTAGTGTTACAGAAAACTCTTGCCCCAGAAGGTGAAAATTGAAAATGATTTCGTTTTTCCTTCTCAGATCTTCCTGAATGTGAAGACCCTTTGTAGTACTCACCTTAAAATTCTCTCCTCCCTGAGTGCACAATCCTAAACAATGTTGTCTGGGTCTACTAGATCTTAACCAAGTCTCCACACTAAATGATTCACCTTATACCAGACTTTAAAAATTAGGGGCACCTGGATGGCTCAGTCGTTAAGCGTCTGCCTTCAGCTCAGGTCATGATCCCAGAGTCCTGGGATCAAGCCCCGCATCAGGCTCCCTGTTCCGCAGGAAGCCTGCTTCTCCCTTTTCCACTCCCCCTGCTTGTGTTCCCTCTCTTACTGTGTCTCTCTCTGTGTCAAATAAATAAATACGATTTAAAAAAAAAAATCTCATTAAGTGCTCTTCTCCTTCTGTCAAGGTGGTATTCTTTACCATGGTAAGAAATGAATTCAGGTTTGTCTCATCAACTTGTTTTGGTGGTATTTTAGAAAATCAACATTGAATATTGCTCATTTTTGAGCAAGTCTTTTAAGAGCTAAAAAAATACTGACTGCTTTGTGTTGTTCGTAGTGAGAGTAGAAGCAGTTTAGCCCTGCTATTGGGTGGGATGTCCAGGCAGGGAGAAATCTCCATTCCTTCTGAGTGATGCCAGCTCTCATATTTGCCTTCCTCTCTCCTTTCCAGCGCCCCCGTTCTCACTCCTTGCCAACTGAAGTCAGGCATCGTTGTTAAGGCTCACTGTAATTAGACTGTCACCTGTAAACCAGAAATTTAGAAGCTATAATGAAGGTATCCCAAATTGTGAATCAATTCTAATTGAGTTTAGATTATTAAAAAAAAATAGTACAAATAATTAGGTATCAGATCTTCTTTTTTTTTTTTTTGACTTACAAACAGGGACCTGTGATCAAAGCAGAAAAGCCCTAGACAGTAGTTGCTAACAGAAAAGAAAATGATTGTGGAAAATGATTCTGTCAGCAGATAAGCCTCAAGGAAGTCATAACCTTGATTAAGGTGGCCCCAATTTATTTTAACTTCTTTGGGGAAAAAGGTACTGAGGTTTTTATATTAGAAAAAATAAAAGGAAACAAAAAAACAAAACAAAAAACAACTTATATGGACAGTTGCTTTCATTATGAAGATTCATTCTATGTTTGAATAAAATAATTTGGTTTTAAAGGAATCTATTCTTTGTATACTGATTATTTTTCTGAATTATTTTCTACAAATACTATATATTCTATTTTACAAAATATCTTTGAGGTTTCACTTTGCAGTATGCATTGTAAAAAAACAAAGATAAAACCAAAACCAAATTTTTCTTTCTATCCTCTATTTTTAAAATCTCAAGTTAGCTAGTATTTATTTTATTTATTAATTTACTGCTAAATGCCAGGTCCTGGAGATTTAAGATGGCTTGTATAAGTACTTGAACGGAGCAGGAAGATTTATGTTTAATTTCCAATTCATCATTCTTTCTTAAAATAAAACCATCAGTAAATGCTTACATTAATATGGTTACTATTGCATATTCACCTCCGTATAATTCAGTTCAATCTTGAAAAGTGACAATTTAATGTAGTGTCTCCAAAGCTGGAGGACTTGTCTGTTTAGATGTAATTCTAAAAGGTCAGGATAACCTGAAACCATCAGTCTTCATCACTGGTAATTCTTATACTTGAAAGCAGTTTTTGATCTTGAACTTGTACCCTTCATACAGTATTTTAATCTATATAATAGAATCATTTAAGAGCGCTTATGATGCTTTAGTGGAAATGAGAATTATAAACAAATTGTCATTCACCCACTGTCTTACAACTTTCATCCCTCAATAACTGTCATCACATTCCAACACTTTCCCAATTTTACTTTTTTCATACTGATAAACATTTTGATGTTTGAAGCAATGATTAATGCATGAAAGATAAAAAATGACACATTAAGGTTACAAATCAGTGATGGTGATAAGCAGCTCATATCTACATATTCTTCTACAATTTCTTAACTTCAAGATAGTATGCCTTCTTTTTTATTGAGCATAGCCCACTGATGTAGGCACAATCAATGGTACTCTTCCCACTTTCCAAATGAGTAAACTAAGGCTAAGAAGACTATTTGATTATGATCAAATTGCTAGTCATAGAGTTCGAAGAAACTTTTACATGTTAATATGTATCTTGAAATTTTTCAATTGTTATCATAATTCCTATATACTTATAGGAGTAAAAAGAATTTCTCTATTCTTGATGTTTTCAGAGTAGAGGTTACTTTTCCTACTCAGAACTCATCATGATCTTTCAGTTTTAGAACACATCTTTCTATATTTCTGGAATAAAAATTAATTCGCTTCTTACTTAAGTGTAGCCTTTCTTCCTTATCTCTTCCCCCAGTTTCTAGTGTTCCTTTAAAGACATATATCCATTTCTATCCTATCTGCTTAGCAGAGTCTTCATCTTTAAACTCACTATGATATACTCTTGACATTTTACTCAGATCTATTGACCAAATAATCAATTAAACAACAAGTAACTAATTAACTCCCTAATATATCACTTTTTAGTTTAAGCACCAATATTGTTTATTTCTGGAATTTATGTATTTTTAAAATATCTTAGACCCATTTATGAACTCCATGTATTTTTTATCTCTTTGAATAATTTAACTGTATTGTAAAATACATTTCGGATTGTCCTAAATCTCTAGATTCTGACTCTGGATTTTCCCTTTTATTCTCTTAATTCACTTTCAGAGGGAAGGGTTCAATTTCCATGCTTTTTGATATTCTCTATGAGCCTTTCTTTAAAGGCATTGTTTTCAGGAGTCTCATGTGTTCCCTGGGCTGTAGAAGCATCTATGGGGGACTAGAGCACTTTCAGTTCTCCTGGGGCTTGTGCCAACTATCCAGTGTTAAATGAACATCAGCTCCACGCCCTTTTTGTAGTTTTCTTTTCACTACAGAGCAGAAGCAGGGAACTACTTGTTCTCCTGAGTTATAGTTTACCAATAAGAGAGTTCATGTAAAGTGAGAAGGCATTTTCTTCCAGAGTTTTGGACAGACTGCAGAGTCATAGGAGCTTCTTAACAAGAATTCGGGAAGCCCCCATTTGGGTGCTGTTGATGAGCCAGTAAAGAAGAGCTTTCCACCATTCATGCCAGCTCCTGAGAACCAACTGATTGAGTGCTTAAGATGAAGATTTTGATATTTGCTTTCCTTCCCTCCCATCTGCAATGGCCTTGTTTGGGTGACATTTCCTCTGATGGCAGCTCCCCTATCTCTCCCTACAAACATGTAATTCCAATGCATTTATTAAACCAATTATTTCATTAAAGTAACTTTTTTTTTTTCTCTGTGGAATCAAGACTGATGCAAGTTCTTATGGAAACACTTGATGTTGGGGCAATTTTTATGTTGGGTTTTTAAAAGGACATTTGTCACCAGAAACTTTGGAGTTCAGTCTTAGGTTTTCTGTTTAGCCACAAATGACACTCTTTCAATTCATTATCTGTCACTTCAGTCAGCTCTCTGGAAATATTTGGCAGTGACTTTCCCCATTCACAGATAGGATGAGTTCCTTTGATTTTGTCCCGGTCAGTGGCCTTGCATCCATCATCATTTCTAGGCGGTGTTATCAGTTAGGGCAACACAACAGGCAATACCCTAGGACATCCCAGGAAAACCAGGTCACCTTCCTCATATGCCAGCTTCTGCCCTCTTTCCTCATTTCTTACTAGGTCATCTGAACATTCCCTTTGCCAATTTTAAGCATCTCTTTCTCTCTCCATTTCTAAATATATTACCTATTATACATATTGTTCATAAATTATATTCAGCATTTGTAGGTCTCAGTAGCAGAAACACAGTATACTATTGTCTTAGCCAGATATCTGCTCCATGCTTCCTTTCTTAATTATCCTGCTTTTTCAGGGTAATATTAGCAATTGACAAAGATACTTCCTTATACAGTTGCTAATAGAATAAAGATTTAAAATAGTCTGTCACATCATTTATACTGATAACATATTTTAGTAGAAAATCCCAACTTCTAATAACCATATAGAAAGCTCTAAACTGGAGGCCTAGAAACTTAGGTCCCAATTCTGGCTCTGCTTCTAATGAGCCATGTGGTTGACACAGGTTCTATAATTCTCAGTAGTTTCCTCATTTGTAATGTGTGTAATGGCTAGTATTGAGTATCCCTTCCACTTAAGGATTCAAGTTGATAATTGAAGTAAGTATATTATTTTTGTATGTGCTGAAGGAAACACATTTCAGAGGTAGTCTTGAGACCAGAGGAAATATTTGCCCTTTGATTATTAAAATATGACCTCTGAAGTTCTCTTGTTTTTCACAGCATCAAATTCTTTCTAGAGTATAGAGTATTTGCCTTTGACAGCTCTGTTAGTTGTGAGCTAGACTACAAAGCCTGCAAGAATGACAACTCAGGCTCAGCTAAAGTTGCTGTCACTTTGGTTTGCCACTGTCCTGGAAAATAAGAAATATAAAGGATGTACAAGATGAGGACTTGTGTGTGGGAAAATTGTTTCTGGTGCTTTCCAAGTGCCTTCCTGAGACTGGGGTGAAGTTCGTTGTTGAAGGATACATCCCACAAAGAAGGAAAAATTAAACAGGTCAGAAAAACAGTAGGCTTGCTGCCTTTTATAACTTTCAGCTAACCAAGGACTCCATCTCTACTAAAAAGCAATGTCTCTCTGCTTCTGCTTCTCCTCTCTGCTGAAGTTTCATTCTTCAGTGAAATGATTCCTTCTGTCCCATGTGAGCTTAAGGTGGCCCTGAATTTTTGATCGTCAGATGTCAGGCTATAAAATTATTATACTTCTTTTTGTAAACTATTTAAAGAAACATACTTTAAATTTTAGAAACAATGACAATGGTTAGCTTTGAGTCTTGCTAGATAAGAACTACACATTAATTATATTTTACTTTGGATTTTCTTTTGATTTATTATACTAAGAAGGACAAATTAAGAATGTGATGGTCTAGGATGGCCTAAGATACTTAAAAGTGGTGATTATTATAACAGTTATAGGTTCTAAGGTTAGCAAATAAAAATTATAACATTTACAACTATGTGAATGTTAGGTGCCAGAAACTGATAGCTATTAAAAACTAGTAATTTAGCTATAATTTTATAGGTCAATCTTAACTATATTGACTATATTTAATCAAATTTTTATTAATTAAATGATGAGTAATGTGCAGAGAAGATAAATTGTATCTGTCTTATACATACATATCTTTAAGGTATTCAAAATTGTTGAATTTATCCAAAGTCAGTTATTCACAGATATGTTTGTGAACTTTGGAGACACTTAAAAAATGGTATACTCACATAAAATTGGGGTGCACTAGCAAGGCACATCTTCCTTCCTTCAAGGAAGCAAGTTTGAAGAATAAACGTCTGGAATTAGTGGGTATTTCAAATTCGGCTTAGTGGTTTTTCCATATAATCTGCATTACACAGTTCAGTTAATGTTTGTGAAAAATTAAAGCTGGCCATAAATTCTTTGCCACTTTTCTGTCCAGAGATGGAGTTGATGTTCCTTCTCCTTGAACATGGGAGCTTTGTATGACCACTTTGACACATAGCATATGTATATCAGAATAATGCTATGACAGCTTCTAGGCTTAGGCCTTAGAAAAGTGACAATACCCACTTCATGTCTTTTGGAAATATCTCTCTTAAACCCAGCCATATCCTAACAAGAGCCCCAAGTACCTCCCAGGAGATACCCATCAGGGGAGAAGCTGAGATACATGGCTGGCAGCTCTTACTCAGCCAGCATCCGCATGAACAAATCATCCCCGAAGTCTAGCCACCCGAAATATTGCTTTGTAAAGAGGAGCCATCCCACCCTAGCCCTGGAGAACTGTAGATCTGTGAGCAAATTATGTAACTGTTGTGGTAAAGCTATAACTCTTGACATGGTTATCTACACAGTGATAGAAAACCAGAAAGGTAATATTTACAGCTTCTGTTCTTACTTTACTTAGGTATGCTCAGTGCAATTCAGTGATAGACAGCATTCCTTTATTAACTTAGACCATATTTTCAGTCTCTATTTGTGGCTAAGCTGTAGCTAAAAACAGCAGAATTTTTTGAACAAGATTTTCTATCTGTAATTTATATACTTTTAATGCTTGTTATTTGATATAAGGATGCTGGACATTTGAAAGAATATATGATTTTCACTCCAAAATATGGGCAATTTGGCAATTTGGATAGAGTTAAAATTTTCATAGGAAGGAATTGGAAAGATATATAATATGATACAAAATGTCCATTTTGGGTAAATACATTTACATATGAAATCCAAAAGAATAAGCAACGAAGTTCATTTTTTGTAGTTGTTGTTCTTAATTCTGCCTAATCCTTACTATGTGCCATTATAATAAAGTTTGGGAAACTTGGGAGAAATATGAACTTTTATGAAATCTTACTCATTTCATTCAATTTGCATTATTATAAGGTGATGAAATATCTCAAGGTAAATAGATTTTCTTTTTTTTTTTTTTTAAGATTTTTTTTTTTTATTTATTTGACAGAGAGAAACACAGCCAGAGAGGGAACACAAGCAGGGGAAGTGAGAGAGGGAGAAGCAGGCTTCCCGCCGAGCAGGGAGCCAGATGTGGGACTCGATCCTGGGTCTCCAGGATCATGACCTGAGCCGAAGGCAGTTGCCTAACCAACTGAGCCACCCAGGCGCCCCGGTAAATAGATTTTCTTAAAGGTCTGTAGACCAGACTTTTTGCCATTACTATAAATTACTCTAGGCCTTCTGACATGGCTTCAGCTAAGAAGAGAAGCAGAAATGACAGAGTTACAGAGAGGCAAGGGGAAACAGAAATCGTGCTAGTGAGAGCATGAAATGTCTAGCTGGAGAAAAGATTTTATTGAAATAGTGATACTGAGTGATAGAGTTTTTATGTGCATCATTTTATAAAATTCATATGAATATCCAGACACATCTCTCTTTCTCTGCCTATTATATATACACATGACTATGCTGAATCCTTCCAGATTTTCAGGTTGGCTTTTAGCCCCAAGCATTGTAAAGGTGGTTTTCTACTGTGGCACATATAGAGATCTTATATGAAAGAATACAGAAATTCCTCATAAATATAGTTAAAGCCTTGAGTTACAGCAAAGAGTTGATTTTATCGTAAATCTACCTCTCTTAGAACTTAATATTAAAGCTCACAATTGCCCGTGGCCTTGATTGATTACTAATTGATATACATTTGAGGTATCACAGATTCCCTACCCTGATTTCAGATTTTTATACTCCTTGAAAGAAAATGGAGCACAGGGGAGCCTGGGTGGCTCAGTGAGTTAAAGCCTCTGCCTTTGGCTCAGGGTTCTGGGATCGATGCCCGCATCGGACTTTCTGCTCAGACGGGAGCCTGCTCCCTCCTCTCTCCCTGCCCACCTCTCTGCCTACGTATGATCTCTCTCTCTATCAAATAAATAAATAAAATCCTCAAAAAAAAAAAAAAAGAAAGAAAACGGAGCACTGGATTTTCTCTCACAACATATTTTCTTCAATAGAATTTTGGAAGACATTTGGGGCTTCTGAATTTTTCTTTTGCAAGATATATATTTTTTAAGAATATACATTTTAAGATCCTTGCAAATAATGTGAGTTTCCCCATTTACAACATTCTTTACACTTTAAATGTGTATTTTTTTCTGTTTTGTGTCCAGGCCTTTCTCTCTTTCATCATTAATTGTGGACCTAGCCAGTACTCTAGTTCTGTTTTCTGTTTTTCATTTGTTTCTTAAGCTGTTTTCAAAAAACCAAAAACAATAGAAAATAAATGAAAGCATCGTTTTCAGTTTACAGCTGGGATTTTGCTCAGCATGTAATACTAACTGCATCTGTGCAAAAAGTCCACCATATGGGTGGGAGGGGAATCATTTAATTTAGTTCATATGCATGAAGTAAGTGAAAGTTGACTATATTTTAGATCTTGCCAAAGTCAAGCAACAACAGAGCTAGGAACAGCATCCAAAAAGTTTCATAATCAATCTTATGCTCTTCTTGGTTAACTATTCCATCTTTTAAGGCTGTTCACTTTTACACAAGAAGTGATGCATCCTTAGATTGAAACTGTGTTTTCAAAATGCAGTCTTTGCATATTAAACTTTGTAAAGAGTAGATTTTATTTGCAATTTTTACTTTTGAGTAGATACCTTTGAATTTCTTTATCAAAAAAATGTCTTAAATGTGCAATTTGTTTTACTAAATTCCTCATGTAGGTGTTGCACATGGTAATATCTACTTGCTGTTCAAAGCTCTCTCAACTAGATGGCACTAAAGTAACCATTAGGATTAATCCACATTTTCACTGCCATGTTCTTATGTTTATTCATTTAATTTAAATAAATAATTTAATAAGTTAATGAAAAATGTTTGCAAATAGTCATTTATTTTATTCCATTGAAATTAAAATAAATGGTTAACTTGAAATTGGTGAGTCATTTAATCAGTTGTCATGTTAGAATTAGACAAAACACCTGTAAAAATTATAAAATTTACTGAATATCCATGTTTTTAAAAAATCTTGCTTTTGAGTTATTTCCTATTTTTCTTTAACTTCTTGTTTAAACTTTTAATCAATATAGTATGTGTGTGGGCGCCTGGATGGCTCAGTTGGTTAAGCGACTGCCTTCGGCTCAGGTCATGATCCCGGAGACCCTGGATCGAGTCCCACATCGGGCTCCCTGCTCAGCAGGAAGCCTGATTCTCCCTCTCTCACTCCCCCTGCTTGTGTTCCCTCTCTGGCTGTATTTCTCTCTGTCAAATAAATAAAATCTTTAAAATATATATATATAAAATATGTGTGTGATGTATTAAAGAAAGATTGATCTTGGAACCCTTAAAAACTTTAGACTGTAAATGGATATAGGTATTAATTAGTTGGATAACATATGCATCTGCCTTATGATTCTACTTGTTAACTGATTTGTTGATTAATAAGCTAATTACCAGCCCCATTATGTAAGAACATAAGCCTTCTATATATTTTATAATGTGTTCGTGTATTATAAGTATTTAAAATGCATTTTGTGGGCTACTGGGTGGCTCAGTTGCCGAAGCATCTGACTCTTGGTTTCAACTCAGGTCATAATCTCAGTGTCATTAGATTGAGCCTTGTTTCTGGCTCCATGCTCAGCATGGAGTCTGCTTGAGATTCTCTCCCTCTGTCTACCTGCTGTTACCTTCTCTCTCTAAAATAAAATAAATAAAATCTCTAAGAAAATGTATTTTATGATCTACAAAGTCACAAAAGCTTTTGAATAACATGAGACAAAATGTATTCTTTGAAGATTTTATTTAGTTTCAACTCATGATAATGTAGAAATTATCAGAAAAATATCTCTGCCAATTGGTCATCAAACCCTTATTTCATGGAGTATTTAGGTCACATTTGGGGGATATGTTCCAGAGTTTTGTTTGAGTTGTATATACTGGGAGGTAAAGCCATATCATATAATTATGCATTTTATTATACTCAAACTAAAAAATATTTGGGTACAAAGATGGGAGAAGAGGATAATATAAAAGTCTCTCACAGCAGTAGCTAATATGAATCTAGATATTTTCTTTTAAATAAAATTCTGTGTTACTCTTTTACTACTGCTTATCCCTAAGCCAGTATGTAGAATATACATAATTTAATAGTTGTCTATTTCAAAGATTGAGAAGGGTACCTAAATAATATCATTAGTAAGATTCCTCATAACAGTACCATAGTATTCAAGGATACAGATGAAATGTACTAGTGTGTTACTTTATTAACAACTTTAAACTCATTGTCTCATTAGTTCTCACAAATTCCTATGAATTCAATCTTACTATGAACACTTTAAAGATGTACTTTTTTTTTTGGGTGGCAACTCCACTGAAAGATGTACTATTTTTGACAGAAGATACAAAGACTGCACCATGGTAAGATAAGACATTTTGAAGACAATTATTTCTGAATTAAGGTCTAACTTTTTGTTGGCAAGAGTTAAAAATAAGCAGAGATTGGAAAATAGTACAGTGAGAGAAATATTTTTTATTTTATAAGTTTTGATGATATACCTATGTTTGATGATAATATCTATGAGCTGCAAGGAAGAAACCCAGGTCCTAGTGTCTATGATGTGACAATAAGTAAGCTGCTTCACGTGATGAGTTTCCTCCAGATGACTAGAGAATGTTTGCAGCTACAAGATCACTTTTGAAATAGAATCTTGGATTCTAGATAGTAACTTCCACATAGAATTGTTTTGGCTCTCAGAATCTTAGGCAAGTTTCAAAAACTTTAAAAACAGATATGAAAGCAATGACATATTATGCATCTTATGCACCCTTCAAGAAATGGGCATACGTACACTGGCTGGAAAAAAAAAATTGTCAATTTATTCAGGAAGGTTGAAAGAATCCTTATACTGTAGATGACCCTTCATGTATATCTTTTTTTTTAACACATTTCTTTTTTTTTTTTTAAGATTTTATTTATTTATTTGACAGAGAGAAATACAGCCAGAGAGGGAACACAAGCAAGGGGAGTGAGAGAGGGAGAAGCAAGCTTCCCGCCGAGCAGGGAGCCTGATGTGGGACTCGATCCCAGGTCTCTGGGATCATGACTCGAGCCGAAGGCAGTCGCTTAACGAAGTGAGCCACCCAGGCACCCTCCCCCTTCATGTATATCTTAAAAGAAGAAGACTTGTGAGAGTTTCAATAGTTTTGCATTAAGAGAAATAATATTTTCTGTGGCTTCTAAAAAAAATCTCTATTTAGAGATATCATTATAATTCTGTTTCAGTGACCTAAATTACATTAGAAGGAAAAATTTCATTTATACACTTAAAGTCCTTCAGCAAAAATTTGAAAATTATTTCAGTTAAAGTTGAGAAATTTGGGGAGAAGCTTTATTTTCAGACAAACATAGAAGTGTTGGTAAATTGATTTAATAAGTCATATCTTCTGTACAATTCATCTCAATCATTATTGAGTACTGGTCTTTTACTTTATTTGCTGGGACATTCTACTGCTTTGCACAGAGGCTATCCGAACAGAGAAAGTAGAATAGTAAATGCTTGGAGAGAAAGAAACAAACAAATCAAAAACAAAACAAAACAAAACAAAACAAAAAACAACAAAAAAAGCGAAGTAGTCTGATTATTTAACTAAAGGACTATTCTACCAAAGAAGAAACTGGAGCTCAATGAGGTAAGAGACTTGTCCAAGCCATGCAACTGAAATGACAGATTTGAGATTGACTCTTGGTCTTCTCCTTCCAGTCTTATTGTTTCTATCACTGAAGAAGACCAGACATTTTCTCACATTTTCATAAATCAGTGCCACTTAAATTGCTATTTTGCCAAGATTAACCTTTTCCTGAAAACAATGTGTATCACTAATGGCTAAATTTCTCTCTCTCTCTCTCTTTCCTTTTAGGAAGCATTATGGGATCTACTAACCTTGATTTTACAAGTTGGATTTTCCAGAGGCAGATTTTGAGATAGCATTTGGGGTGCAAGATATTTAATAAGAACCAACACCTGTGAAGAGAAGGATGCTGACTCGGGATTTGGCAGGAGAAGGAATGAAATTGCATTTACAGGGTGGAAAAAGCCTGGGCCAATCCCATGGGAATCTGGGGTGAAGACTGCTTGTCAGGGTGCCCACACAGTGCTGACATTGCCAATCCTTTGTTCCTGCTACTTGAAAAGTCACTGAATACAGCCTTCTCAGAAAGGATGTGGCCTTGGAAAGTTAGCTTTCTGAAGCAGAGATAAGGTCCTTACAAGAACTGAGAGTTGGAATCTATCTATTGAGTGACTTCCAGGAATTGGCAGCAAGTACTTTCTTAAAGGGGCATCTGGGCCCCACATCTCTGTGTCAACCACATCTTGCATCCTGGCAATGACCTTGAGTCTCCTTATTTCTTTAGAAACTTTTTTAATTTAAAATTTCTGACATTCTACTAGAATTATTTCTCCTATCGTATTTGGCAATCACCCAGTTTCTCTAATAACTCAGCAAAAAAATTTAGAGGATCTGGTTTTCCTCATATCCTTCTTAAGGCACCCTGCTCTGAATGTGTTCACAGTGCATACACATAATGAGGGCCCCTGAGCCAGAAGGTCAACATGACCTACAGATGGCAGGTCCCTGGAACAGTGTCTTTGCCTTTTGTAACTTCGCAGTTCCAATGTAACTTAATTGTACTTCCCCAAAACATTTCTTAAAAGTTCTTTTTGCTGGGGCACCTGGGTGGCTCAGTTGGTTAAGCAACTGCCTTCAGCTCAGGTCATGATTCCAGAGACTCGGGATCCAGACCTGCATGAGGCTCCTTGCTCTGTGGGAAGCCTGCTTCTCCCTCTCTCACTCCCCCTGCTTGTGTTCCCTCTCTTGCTGTTTCTCTCTGTCAAATAAATAAATAAAATCTTCTTAAAAAAAAAAAGTTCTTTTTGCTGGTTGACTGTATGAATCCAGGTTTAGTCACACAGGTTCTTAGAGGAATTGTGCCTTTAAGCTCCCCTGATGGTGCCCCATAAGATCCTTTTTAACCTCAATTGAACTCCAGAGCATTAGTGCTTGCTCAGCCACAATGTAGCCAAGACTAAAAATTCGACAAATTCAGAGACCTTTGACCAGTCTTCCAAAATCTCTTCATTTATTACACATTTTTCTGTCCTACAACTTTCCCCAGCTGAATTCAGTATCACAGCCAAATAATACTTCATCAAACACAGGTGCTAGAATGTTCTTCACCTCATTTATCCAGGAGCGAAAATGAGGAAAGCCAGTGAATAAGCAAGCACTTGGCCTTAATATTGTAAGTTATACAGCTTTTGCAAAGTGCTGAACCGTGTTTCATTTTTGCTGTTGTTGTTCATTTGGAAAGGGGGGTAATAATGCCTACAGGAGAATACTGAAGTGAATGTTTACTATGATACTCCAAGTTCTCGATACATGTAAGCTCTCAAACTAGTTTTGATAATCTTTGCTTAGCATTCTATTTCATTTTATTTTACTTTACTTTCAGCATTCCCACTGTCACATCTCCTTATGAGAGTCTTACTGTAATGTTAAATGCTGTTATTAATCTTACTCAGTAAAACACTGGCTGAAAAAAGTGGAAAACAAATGAAAATATTTCATTTTTTTCTACTCTTTTTAAATTTGGCCCTTTCATGTACACCTTTCACCATTTATCTTTAGAGAATACTCCATAGAGAACAGCCATCACAGTTTTTCTTTTCTTTTCTTTTTACCACCCCAAAATAGATTTTTCTCCATGTCTCTCAACCCTTATACTGAACAGAGTACATTCACTTATGATTTTGACATTTATCATTGATTGGACTTTACTAGCATTACAATAGGGATGAGTATTATAGTGAAAATGTCATGTTCTAGATACAAATTTCTGCCCACTTTTAAAAATTTAACTTCCAATCTTTAACCAACATGGATACCCAGAAAGATAAGAAGATTGTTATAATTCAATTTTATTTGGAGGTAGAAAGGATCACTTTCTATTCTCAAAAAGACTGATCTCTTCAGCTTTTATCTGCATTTTATTCAGGTAGGTGAATAGTAGTCAGGGAAAAAATATTTGCATGACAAAAGACTTGCCAATGTTTTCTTGAATTCTATCCCTATCCAACCCACCTAGGCAGTGAAACAATTAGAAGAATAGCCAGTTTACCACTATTTCTGTCTCTTTCAAGCTATTTGATAAAGTTGAAGATAGTAAATTTGAATTAAATTATGGAGACACACACACACACAATCTTACATTAATTCATGCAGACACAAAAATAGTACTTGTAAAGTTATAATGTAGTTTAAAGTGTGTAACATCTAATATATTGTTTAACTTGTTCCATTTATTTCAAAGCTTTCATGAGGTAGGAAAAACAAAACTAAATTGTGTTCATTACTCTTATTTATAGTTGATTAGATGCATTCATAATTTGGTCTTGTTTACATCAAACTAATCTGTTGGAAGTTGCCTAAACTGCAGAGTTGTCTTGCAAAATTCCACTTGGAGTTATGTTTGACCATACTGGTTTCATTATGGCCAAAATCCAATTATGGTCAGAGAAATACTTATGCATTTTGAAGCAAAACTTGTCTAAAGTTTTGTCTAAAGCGCTAAAACAGAAATATTCCAAAGTATTTATTTATTACTTTCGTGTTTAGGTGCGAATCATCTAAATTCATAGTTTTTTGGGTTTTTTGTTTTTTGTTTTGTTTTTTTTTTCTTTTGCTTATGAGTTTACTTAACTCCCCTACCATTTGGAACCCGAGTGCAAAAACCTGGATTGACCAAAGCGTTGATTCATTACACACTAACATCATTAGTACAAGTATGACTATTTATTATTAATTTAGAACCTAAAGATTAACTGCAATGATTGGATGAACATCCACAAACACAAAGAAGAGGCCAAGCTAATGGCAACAACTCCTGTTGATCTGTGTGCTCCCACCTATGTATCACTCCTAGAAGTAAGCTCTACTTTGAATGTAGAGTTTATCATGGCTCGTTTTATTTTTTCATCAACATATATGTATCTAAAATATAATATTTTACCTGTATATGAGCTTTATATATAATTGTTCCTATAATCAGTTTCCTGAGACTTGATTTCTTGACACAGTATTTGTTAGTGATATTCATTTAAGTGGTCTCTTCATTTTCACTACCATGTAATATTTACCTGTGTGATTTTCTACAGTATGTTTACCCATTCCCTACAGGAGTAGCATCTCACTTGGTGTGAGTGTATCACTAGAACAATCAGGGGGGTCCTGTTCTTTAGATGCTTCTAGGTACACAGATACTGAATATTTTATCGGGTATATATAAGAAAGAAATGACTGTATCTTAAGATATATATATACGTATATATATATTAAAGATTAAGATTAAATATATATATTTAATCTATACAAATCTAAGTTGTTTTTTCCATAGTAGTTTTACCAGCAAGAAACTGTTAAAGTCCGATGTCAACCGCCTCCCCAAAGAAAAACCGAGGATGCTCAGGATAATGCAAATCACACAGCGAGGTTTATTTCTAGCTAGCTGGGGTCCAAGCATCTACCTGGCACAGTGGGTTTTAGCGAGGACCCTGAATGCGAGGGTCTAGGGGTTTATATAAGTTTCAAACAGCAAGCACGAGTTACACAATAATTTTCCTTGTTGGGTGAGATAACATTTTAGCCCCCTCCCCAGTTCCTGGAATGCCCACACAATTCAGGAAGTGGGGCAAGGAAGCAAGATACACAGATAGCTCCTTGACTTATCTGCCCTCATTTGGTAAACACAGACCATGTAAAGGCATCACTCACCAGGGGGTTTTAGATATGCAGAAGCCTAAATTGCCAGGGAGTTTCAGAGCCTAGGTTCTGCCTTTGAAAGTGACCAGGTAGTCGTCTTCACTGTGACCAATCGGAACCCCTGTTCATGAAGAAGGGCCTTTTTTTGTACCTCATTGGAGACACCACCTTGAAAGTTCGCACTGTACAGGGAAAAGGCTTTATTCTCTCCCAGCGCACATTCGAATGTCAGAAGCCCACGTCCACTTGGGCCACGGTGGACCATTAACAGACCACTAAAGTTTGGCAGGCAAGGGGATTGTGTACAGATTTTTCTCTGGAGGCTGATCTTGCCCCTTTATATACTGAATGCCCTGTGAGCCTTGTGAGACACGAGTCCAGGTGGATGAAATGACAGAGAGTAGAATTCTGCAGAGGAGTGCAGGGAGGAATCACATCTATGCTGACCTTTCCAGACAGGTGAGAAGCTCCAGTAAACTGTTGGTTGCCCTGGCATACTGAGTACAAGGTTATGAGGCTGAGTAACTAGTTGAAACTGTGGGCTTTGGGAAGAGAGGTTCCTGGGGTTCCATCTCTGTTCATACCACTCGGGACATTTGGGTGGGACAGGTCAGGGACACACAGCGCTGTGTTGGTTCCTGCCTATCATCCTGGCCTGCTAGATTAAGCTATGCTTCAGCCATTTAAGGAATGTACCCCTTCTCATACAGTGGCTGTTTTGGGGGGAACCGGGAAGAGTGATGGTGTGGTGAGGCTCTTAGAGATAATTGTCCACTTCCCTTTAGAGAATTCTGACTTCAAACATTCACCCAATGGTCACTCCTTGTTGTAAGATTATAGTCCCAGTACTTTCTTAAAGGCAGAAACGTCATCTTGTTAGGTTTGGTTGGTCACTTCCCTACTAAGGGGGACATAGTGAATCCCCAAGAAAAATTTTCCTCTTCCTTCGACAGAACTGGGAGACTCCTCAGAGAAGGATTCTGGGAGATAAGTCAACTGAGTACCATCTCCATATTGATTTTCAGAATTGACTCTTAAAACTTTGTGCAGAATCTTTACTTTGTTGGAATTGTATCTTGACATTCCTAGTCCTTTATTTTTATTAACTGGAGTGTGTGCTGCCTTTCAGGTACAATTTTTGTGTAATAAAAGCCAGTGCATTAAGTTTATATAGACTACTTTCTATGCAAGACTGAGATATGGAATGGACAGCAAGAGGTATGGATAGTTGGGTTCACAGACAATGAGCTCATTCTCAGAATGGGAACCACCATTGGACGTGGGTTGAGGGAGGATAGGTTGTGTGTATGTTTCTGCCCACTAATTTTGAGCAGCCATATTATGGATTAAATCCTCAGAGCCAAGTAACCCAAGAACGGTATTCGTTTCATGTGTACTAATGCCAATGGAGAAAGTATGAGTGCCGAAGTGGAACATTATTTTCAGATATCCCGTGTCATTTCTCATGTAAAGACTCTCGTTAGGAAGTACTAGAAACTTTAGGCAAAATCGAAGTATTGGCAGCAAAATAAAGGCCTGCTCTACTCTTATTTAAAGTGAAACACTGTATACTTGTTTCTCTCCAAGGTGACAGGCCCTAACAAAGCCTCTTATCCATAGTCACTCCAATTCTTTAGTTTAAACCAGGTGAATAGGTATAAAATAGTATTTTATTCTCTCCTCCTTTCCATTCTGGTATTTATAATAATTTTTAAATTCAAATCCTCTTAGTTATTTCTTGATTTCTGGAGCAAAATTTATTTCCAGATTATTATAGATATGTATGAACAAAAATTGTAAAGTTTTTTATTTATTTAAGTAATCTCTACACTCAATGGGTGGGTCCCACTCACAACCCTGAGATCAAGAGTCTCGTGTTCTTCTGACTAAGCCACACAGACCTAAAAATTTCCTTGTAAGTCTTTGATTTGAAATAATTTCTAAAAGTTGTTCATTTGTTTCACCCAGGGAATATCACATATAATAGACAGGCGCCGTTGCTTTGAAAATTTGTTGTTGTTTGTTGTTTTCACAAGGTTCTGCTTTGCTTTTCTGTAGGTAAAGAGAAAGTTCTGATGTCTTCCCACCTGAATCCATATTCTGAATTTATATAGCTAATTAACTAGAGATCATGTGCGTGCTGGAATAGTTTTTGCCTCTGAGAAAAGCCACATGGGTTGAAGGATTAACTTATTCATAGTTTCTTCCTTTGGCTCTGAAAATGATCTAAACAACATAGAGAGGAAGTAGGTTTGAAGATGCTTGCCTGACAGTACTTGCCAATACAGTGGGAAACCCCCAATGAAACATGGCCTTTTGTATTCATGCTGGGAAATCAAGTCATAGACACCTAAGAGGCCTAGACACACAAAGACTCTTCCTTATAATTGAATCTGTTTCAGTAGTACCTGGTTAAGGTTGGTCAAAAAGAGATTTATAAATTCTGGGTAGCCAAAGCAATCGTTTTTGTTTGTTTGTTTACTTAGATGTTTGTTCATCAATTAAAACTAATCAAGCAATCATTACACAAAAACAAAAACAAAACAAAAAAGTCAGTACAAGCTAACCATAAACCATCAGCTCAAACTATTTTGGCACACATTTAGAACTAGGTTCTATAATGACAAAGATTCTAAATATCTGTATGTAGCCTTGTTACCCCAAAGTAATTTCTTATTTATTTCTCATGGTGCCTGGTTAATGCACCAAAATGTGAAGGTCTCAGCAAATCAATTAAATAAGAACTATTCTTTCACTTTCCACACTTCAGAACAGATTGAGAGTCAAGACTCCCTTAAGAGAAATGCAAAGTCAGGGAAACAGAGGCTTCCAGAAACAGTAGCTAGCAGATTAAGTGACTCTATTTGTCTTAAACGTCAGTATCTTCTGAGTTAAGCATGAGATCTTGATAGAAGAATAGAATACCTGAAGCATCTTTAAATCCTAAAATTTTCTGGAAATCAGCATTCCTTCATCTCTTGGGGCTGAATGAATCCTACAAGAGAAACTAAACAATTTGTGGCCAAAGTACAAGGAATCATGAATCACATTGTAAACCAACACAAAATGAGATCATCTTAGAAATATCACTAAGAAAATACACACAGTACTTATTTCTAGGGTAAGCTGTTCTGACCTGGACATTGCCTAAAATACAGGATGTAAGACTTTAGCTTTCTAGGCCGAATTGAGATCTCAAATCACCTTAGCTCTAGAGAAATAGAACCTTAGCCCTGAGAAAATATGTGGTAATTGAAAGAAAAAAAAAATTGAAAAGTGTTTCTGTGTCATATTCATTTTGATAACCACTTTTAAAATACATTTCTGTGTTTTTGAACTTGGATTTATCAAGTTCATTCCTTTTCAAGGCATTTAAAATAAACCATTTTCCAAATTAAAGTTATTCAAGTACAATTACTGCATTTTTTAAAAAGAATGCTTTGTAACACTAAGCTTACAGGTCATTTTTTAAAGAATTCTACAAATAGAAAAGTAAAAATAGACCATTGCCTTGTAGCTTCTGTGCAGCTCTGAGGAAAGAAGAAATAGAGGAGGAAGAGGACAAATGGAATATCCTTGACTTTAAAAGTAAACATTTTTTTTAACAAGAAGCAAACTCCCTGCATTTTCAAAGGTGCCTTCCTGAAATCTTTGTTTTGGAAAGTGATATATATATTTTTTTCATGTGTACATGGTAAACACTTTCATCTCAGTTCATATAGAGAAACCATTCTAACAAATCATTTCTTTGCCTTGTTTTGAAGATGTCATCGCTTATATATGAAAAGTCCACTAAGTGAATCAATTGTTTTAGTCAATTTTTGGCAGTAGTTCTCATCCATAGCTGTGCATTTGAATCACCAGGCATGCTTTAAAAAATATATTGATGTGTGGATATCAGTGCATTTTAAAATCTCCCCTGGTTATAGGAATAAGCAGCCAGATTTGAAAAACACTGCTTTGGGGAAGGCCTTAGAAAAAATATAACACTATTTAAAACACGATACAGAAACATGTGTACTTTTAACAATCCTTTTGAGAATTCATTTTTATTTGATTACTTTAGAATATTAAAGTATGTATGGTAACTAGAATTTGCACTGAGCTTCACTGGAAAAAATGAAAGAAGGATACAGGGAGACAAACTCACATGTGATGTCATATAATATGCAAGTCAGAACGTAGAAGGGCAATGAGAGCTGCCACACAATAAAGGCAAAAATGATCGAGTGGATATTTGCTTTTAGAGATCTATATTTCCTTTAAAGGCTTCTTTTTGTTTTCCCACTCCTCAGTTACTTTGTGTCCTCAAATTTCTTTTTGAGTCAGTAAAATAGCCCTACTAACTCCACTTCTTGGTTCCCAAATTCACACATACTACAACATTCCCTTTCTTCCATTACCATACATGTTATTAAGATGAGCATTTTTCAAATCAAAACCATAATGAAGTATTACCTTACACCAGTTTGGACAGTTAAATCAAAATGACAAGAAATCAGTCGGTAAGGATGTGCAGAGAAGGGAATCCTTGTGAACTGCTGGTGGGAATGCAAACTGGTGCGGCCAGGGTAGAAAACAACATGGAGGCTCCTAAACCAGTTAAAATAGAACTAGCATATTACCCAGTAACTCCACTATTGAATGTTCATCCAAAGAAAATGAAAACACTAATTCCAAAAGACACATGCACCCCTATGTTTATAATAGCCAAGATATGGAAGAAACCTGAGTGTCCATCCATAGATGAATAAAGAAAATGTCACACAAACACACACACACACACACACACACACACACACACACACACTCACACACACGACTATTATACAGCCATAAAAAAAAGATGTAATTGTGTTATTTGAAATAACATGAACCTAGAGGGTCTTAGGCTAAGTGAAATAAGTCAGACTGAGAAATTTAAATCTGTATGATTCTACTCATAAGTGGAATCTCAAAACACCCAAAAAACAAAAAACAAAAATACAAAAAAAAAGAATAAACAAACAAAAAGTAGAATCAGACCCATAATACAGAGATAAACCTTTGGTTATCAGGGATCCTGAGGAGAATGGGAGTTGAGAAAAATGATTGAAGGGAAGTGGGAGATACAGGATTCCTGTTATGGAATGAGTAAGTCATGGGATAAAAGGCACAGTATAAGAAATACTGTCAGTGATATTGTAATAGCAATGCAATGGACAGATGGTAGCTACACTTGTGGTGCACATAGTATAATGCTTAGACTTGTCAAATGTAACAACATGTGTGAACTAAACAACAAAAAAATAAGTGCCCATTCTCTTCTATTCACCTGAGAAGGGTAGAAGGAAAATAGCCAACTAAACTAAGCTGTACAAAACAGTCCTTTAAACTATCAGATTATTTATGTTAAACAATAGAGAACTTTAAATTAAATCAAAATATAATTCATAATATTTGACCTAATGTGACCAAAGTAAAATATATGTATATATTTTGAGTGGTTTAAAAAACAGTTTGAGTAAGGAACATTTCTTAATTTAAAAGATATTTTTCACTATTAATCTTACCTAGTCACTAAAATAGGTATTAATGATATAGAAATTAATAAGGGATAGTCTGGATTTAGGAAGATTGTAATCTAGTAGGAAAAATATATAAGTAAATAGTTGAGTAAAAAAGAGCATACTGAATTCTGCATTGAAGATTCGTTAAAAATGTTACTGATCACATAGAAACATCTCTTGGCGGAGCAATTTCAAAGAATACCAATGATCCTTTTATCCCACCAGTTATACAATGGATAACTTTCCTTTTCTGTATGGATAAAATACATTTTGTGATTCTTTAAAAGGAAATGATTAATGAAGCTAGAACACACTGTCTGAATTAAATATTTTTTGGAGAATCTGAGAACATGTTTATTTTTACTTTCTTTCTTTAAAAAAATTTTTATTTATTTATTTATTTGACAAAGAGAAACACAGCTAGAGAGGGAGCACAAGCAGAGGGGATGAGAAAGGAAGATGCAAGCTTCCCACCAACCAGGAACCCGATGCAGCAGGACTCCAGGATCATGACTTGAGCTGAAGGCAGATGCTTAACGACTGAGCCACCCTTGTACGTATTTGAATTTAATCACAGGGTTCTCTCAAATGCTTCCCTATCCTATTTGCATACTTAGACCTGTTTTGTGCAATAAGGCACCATGTCCAATGAGTCAGATTTTATTTATAGACAATAAAATCCAAACAATAAAATGAATTATCAAAATACTTATGAGTAAATTTTATCTATGACAGCTTTTGTTAGCCCTGATCAGGTGCTAGTTATTAGCTGAGATGATATTCCCATCTCATGTCCTAATACAACTCTGAAATAGCACCAAAGCTAAAGGAGGCATTTTTTTCACTTACTTTGGAGGGAAAACCTTTGCATTATGACTCTTTTATGACTCATATCAAAACTTTCTGTTTCACTTTAGGTAGTTCATGGTACTATTGTCAGCCTGCCTCACCCAATGCATGTTTTATATAAATACAGCATGTTGGGGCACCTGGGTGGCTCAGTTGGTTAAGCGACTGCCTTCGGCTCAGGTCATGATCCCGGAGACCTGGGATCGAGCCCCTCATCAGGCTCTCTGCTTGGTGGGAAGCCTGCTTCTCCCTCTCTCACTCCCCTTGCTTGTGTTCCCTCTCTGACTGTGTTTCTCTCTGTCAAATAAATAAAAAATAAAATCTTGGGGCACCTGAGTGGCTCAGTTGGTTAAGCAACTGCCTTTGGCTCAGGTCATGATCCCGGAGACCCGGGATGGAGCCCCACATCAGGCTCCCTGCTCGGCAGGAAGCCTGCTTCTCCCTCTCTCACTCCCCTTGCCTGTGTTCCCTCTCTGGCTGTATTTCTCTCTGTCAAATAAATAAATAAAATCTTTAATAAAATAAAATAAAATAAAATCTTTAAAAATAAATAAATAAATAAATAAATAGCATGTCTTTTCAAAATTACAATTTTTTGTCAATATGTCACTCTTTTTTGTTAAATTAAGGTAACATTTATAAAAGACATACCATATGATGAGTTTTATATTTGCACACATCTGAGTAATTAATTCTGGTACAAAGATAGAGAAAATTCAAAATTTAAAATCTCAGATGGAAAGATCTCTCAAGTCCTTTCCTAGCCAATCCTCACTTTCACAATTCTGCAACTAGTGATTACTTGGATTCTTATCCTGTCCCCACTTCACATAGATGAAATCATATAGCATTTTTTTCTCTCTGGCGTCTTTTGTTTAGCATGCTGCTGAGGATCATCCATGTCATAGTGAATATAGCTTTGGCTTTGGCTTTTTGATAACTCAGTAATATTCCATGATATTGTCTTTTCACAATCAGTGCATCCCTTATTGTGTTTCTGAACATTTGGATTGTTTCAGTTTGGGTTACCATGAAAAACATTTTTTTCTACAAATCTTTCCAGATAAAAACTATTTCTTTTATATGCATCTTCATTTCTTTGGGGGACATGAGCATTTCCAATTTAGGTCATTTTCATAGGGCTTCAGCATTCTCTCAGTGTGGTTTAAATCTGCATTCTCCTGACAACAAATGTGACATTTTAGAGCTATAAGTTAAATTATGCATGCTTAGTGGTGTGTAACAGATGAAGAAAGGGTAAGGGATGGTCATTAAGCACAACTTTTTGTGTTTTATCAATCTCCTTATGGTAGGTGTCCTTAGGAGGCTGTCATTTTAATATTAGATGATATTTTGAATTTGAGGGGAGGGCTGAAACAGTAAATTAAAGTCACCCAAAGCACTGGCATTGTCATTTTGATAAATCTATTATAGGACAAATTATTCCTATACTTATTACATTTTAATATCAATGCATATTATTTAACTCACCTTTCAGCAAGTATTCTGTTGCCTCATGTTGAAAGGTCTGTAAGTTGGGGAGAAAGATGAGAAAGAGTGGGGATTGGAGAAGCTCATAATTTGAGGTAGAAGATCTGTTGCAGCAAATAAAAGACTGTAAGATGTAAAGTAAGAGCCAGACCAAGGACATTTCAGCGAATGTAGTGGGTTAAGATTATTGTGGAAAAATCTTTGGCCACTGAGGAAACTCAAGTGGCACATGGAAATCAGGGAGAATACAGCTTATTATGCCGGCGGGCTCAGTGAGATCATTCCCCAAAGACTGAGTGCCCAGCAGGGTTGGGTGAGTTTTTATGGGTACGGGTGATGGGGGATGGTAACGGGAGGTTTTAGCGGTCTCTCATGCTGGATGGGCCCTCTTCCTGTGGGAGGTATAAGCTATACAGAAGTGCCAGAGGAGAGTGTTAATCATGGGGGGGGGGGTGGATTTGTTGTTTTTCTTTTCTTAACCAAAAAGCCACAGCCATTTGGTCTTTTTCTGTCTCAGCAGGGAGCAGTGGGGAGCATCCTGTAGGGTGGGGCTGGGGCACAGGAGTTTTCCACCTCAAGATGGCGACGTTGGAACCAGATGACATGACACCCCAACCATATGTGTCTCTTTGGATGAATAGAAGGAGGTATGTTGATCAAATATCAGAGGCTTCCCTGTCAAAATCCTGACTGTGCATCTGACCTATTCCAAAAAGGAAGGGAAAAGAGAAAATGAGTTGCCTGAGAATAATTTTATTTGACTATTTTGATTCACATTAACACACACATTAGAGCTGATTCTCATGTTAGCATTGATTTTAGGAAAAGAAATTTAGAGTTGTATTCTTGAACATACGTATGTGCTGAGGTTTTTACTTGTTGCGTATATTCTTCTTTAGTTTCTTTAAGACCAACTTAGACAAATACTTAGGTCTACCTCCTATTTCTAGATCTATCATGCATTTGACTGAAATTAAATGCATTAGGTGTGTTATAACTCAGATGCTATTACATATTTGATAGCATCATAAAAAATGCAAACTGCCAAACTTTAGTTCTTATTTGGAATTGAAAGACCAACCACTCATGTTTTACATAGGAAACATTAAAAATGCAAATCCCCTTATTGTCTTTAATACTGTCAAAAGAATATCCTCTTTAACCTTTTCATATTGAATTCCTTGCATTTAAAATACAAAAACAGACTCCCTTTCTCAAATTTGAAGTAGTGATTGCTAAGGAAATATTCTAACACATTCCCAGTGGCTCAAATTTGACCCAGATTAGACTGCCACTGCCCCTAGCTTATTACTCAGAAGGAAAGAGAAATTTGTCTAGACTTAAACTACTTTTCTTTCCTTCCTTCCTTCCTTCCTTCCTTCCT